>JZLH01S0041311.1:1152-22383 GCA_001188425.1 Eucidaris tribuloides
CAGAGAGAGTAAATTCGTCCAGCTTCAGGGGGCTCATGTCCCCCTGACCCGCGCGGGCTTTGCCCGGGCTAAGCGGGCCCCTGACCTACCACCCAAAATGAAGCGATATATTCTCGGCTCCAGAAATTGTGTCCCCCCACGTTTCAAAAAATGGATTTGCGCCCATGGTCTATTTTATAGGCAGAATATCAAGAGCAACGTGCGGAGTCTTTGAAAGTTTTGTTTTTTATTCTATTATTTTGTTGTTGTTTAAGTCTTTATTGAGTTTCAAGATTCATAGATAGCAAGCAGACAATCGATACAAATTACAATAATTACAAATGAAAAAATGGCAGTGTATAAAAATAAAATATACTAGTATACCCTAAAATTATTCAAAACGGTTTGACCCAGAAAATAAAATAGGGAACCCTGATCGACAGAGATAAAAAGACGAATGTACTTGCATTCTCAATACAAAACAGAGGACAAACAAGGGAGAGCAGACCCGACTAGCGGCGCGATCCGCCCGAGGCGCACCACAAAAAAACAAACACACACAAACAAAACGTACACGCACACATAACTGTCTACACACACCCACACACCCACCCACCCACCCACACACAACACACACACACAACACAACACACACAACACACACACACACACACACACACAAACACACGTCCACACACACCCATCACACAAACAACACACACACACAAACACACATCCACACACACCATCACACAACACACATACAACCTAACAAACAACACTCACACTCACGAAGAGAATAGCCCCGGCCCACCCAAAAACGGCATGTGGACGTCGAATCTTTGATCACGCCGCTGGCCAAATATGTCAATGCAGGGAAGGAGTTCGCAGAAAAAACCCGAGAACAGAAATAGGATACCTCACTCAAAGACACTGCGGACGATATCCTTTGAAAGTTCACTTGTGTGAAAATCTGACTACCTCCTTCGTATGCAAAATAATGATATGCGTGGATTTGTGCAGATCGAGGCCAACGACACACATGGACCTTAACCCCCGCCCTCCAAGGGCGCACTCAAATAATATTTTTACGGGGTTGCCCCCCCCCCCCACCACAGGGGGGCGCCTCACTAAATCCTGGAATGGGGGTCTAGGTAGATGTCAGAAAGCATAAAATTTACAGTCTTCGGAGATAAGGAGCCCTGAAATTGGAGTATACGGGCTGAGGAGGGGCGTCGATCCGCTGTTTGTGGATGGAGGGGGGGGGGCAAAAGTGAGAAAAAACTGCCAATCAAATTTCGCGCCAAATTGCTGTAGGCTCCCACAGGATTTGCGAGCGGAACGCGTCGAAAAACTACAATTGTGCACGTTTAGTAGCATTTTAATTCAAATTCAAATTTTTATTTACACTCATAAAAAAATACATTTTTTTAAACAAAATATTACATAAAGTGAAATAAATATAAAAATACATATCACAAAACACATGGTATAAAAATATAATGAGAGTGTAAGGGTGTGAACAGAAAGGAGGAGACTCCTTTTATAAGCGCTACACGGGAAAAAACATAAGATATTGCAGTTATAAAAACATATAAATGACAAGAAAAATACTACACACGTAAAAAACACAGATACAACAACAGAACATAAGTGCTCTAGATTTTTCACAATATTTAATCAATGTGTATTTGCTCAGTAGGAAGTGTTTGTATTTGTATTTAAAAACATGAAGTGATTTACTTGATTAAAATCAGGGGGTATATTTTGCCGTATTTTGTGGTCCCTTTTAAAAAACAATGAATTTCTCATGCATGTTATTCTAATTGTTGGATGCTGGTAATTACTAGCATTTCTTGTATTGTAATTATGAACATCTGTGTTGAGAACTTGAGAGTAAAACAATTTGATAAAAAAGGCCGGAAGTTGTCCAGAAAAACACAGAAACATAAAAACACGCAATATGAAAATTTCCACATTTAAATATTTTAATGCCCATGAAATAAAGGCTTGAATGGGCATACTAATCGGAATGAGTAATAATAATACGCATTGTTTTCTTTTGGAGTTATAACTGTCTATATCATTTTGTGCGCGAATTTATCCTAGGCAATAATACAATAATATAAAATACGGTGTTATCAGAGTATGATATAACATCCGGGGGTAGTTGTCCGGGGTAGTTGTCCTAGGGGGGAATTGTCCGGGGGCTAGTTGTCTTAGGGGGGAATTGTCCTAGGGGATTGTCCTGGGGTAGTTGTCTGGGGTAGTTGTCCTAGGGGGGAATTGTCCGGGGTAGTTGTCTAGGGGGGAATTGTCCTAGGGGAATTGCCCTGGGGGTAGTTGTCCGCGGGGGGGGGGTAGTTGTCCTAGGGGGAATTGTCCGGGGGGTAGTTGTCCTAGGGGGAATTGTCCTGGGGTAGTTGTCCAGGGGGTAGTTGTACTAGGGGGGAATTGTCCTCCGGGTAGTTGTCCTGGGGTAGTTGTCCTAGGGGGAGTTGTCCTAGGGGGGAATTGTCCTGGGGGTAGTTGTCCTGCGGGGTAGTTGTCCTAGGGGGAATTGTCCTGTGGGGAGTTGTCCTCCGGGGAATTGTCCTAGGGGGAATTGTCCTGGGGTAGTTGTCCGGGGGGTAGTTGTCTAGGGGGGAATTGTCCTCCGGGGTAGTTGTCCGCGGGGGTAGTTGTCCACGCGGGGGGTTGTCCTAGGGGAATTGTCCTGGGGGTAGTTGTCCTGGGGGTAGTTGTCCTAGGGGGAATTGTCCTCGGGGGGAATTGTCCTGGGGGTAGTTGTCCGGGGGGGTAGTTGTCCTAGGGGGGAATTGTCCGGGGGTAGTTGTCCTAGGGGAATTGTCCTGGGGATATGTCCGGGGGCTTGTTGTCCTAGGGGGAATTGTCTCCGGGGTAGTTGTCCTGGGGGTAGTTGTCCTAGGGGGAGTGTGCCTAGGGGGAGTTGTCGCTGGGGTAGTTTGTCCTGCGGGTAGTTGTCCTAGGGGGAATTGTCCTGGGGGGAGTTGTCCTCCGGGGGAATTGTCCTAGGGGAATTGTCCTGGGGTAGTTGTCCGGGGGGTAGTTGTCCTAGGGGGGAATTGTCCTCCGGGTAGTTGTCCGTGGGGGGTAGTTGTCCACGGGGGGTAGTTGTCCTAGGGGGGAATTGTCCTGGGGGGTAGTTGTCCCGGGGGTAGTTGTCCTAGGGGGAATTGTCCTCGGGGGAATTGTCCTGGGGGTAGTTGTCCTGCGGGGTAGTTGTCCTAGGGAGGGAATTGTCCTCGGGGGGAAGTTTGTCCTGGGGGTAGTTGTGCCTAGGCGGGTAGTTGTCCTAGGGGGAATTGTCACAGGGGGAATTGTCCTCCGGGGGAATTGTCCGGGTGGGTAGTTGTCGGCGGGGTAGTTGTCCAGGGGTAGGTGTCCTAGAACCGATTGAAACATCACCGTAATTGTTCGGTTGACGTGTATACATGTAATAGTGTGGTGCTCAGTGAGACAGAGTTGCTTTGAAGTATCACATTATTCGAACGTCTTTCGAAAATGAAAATGGAAGGATTAAACGAGAACTTACCTGTTTGAGTGTTTGATACTTATTTCATGAAGAAAGGGTGAGTGAGAGATACCTCTCCCATCCTATTCATTCATGCATTGTGTTTAGTTTTATGTTTCACTTATTGACTTGTGTGCCTAACAAACTCTGTCTCCACTTTAAAGACTGACCGCGCATGCGCATTGGCGGGTTCTATCACATTATCTCTCACTCACCCTTTCTTCATGAATAAGGATCAAACATCGAACAGGTAAGTTCTCGTTTAATCCTTCCATTTCACGTAACTACAGTGTTAACAGAGGGTCAAAAATATGGTTATAAAACCCGCTAAAACTCAATCAGCTTAAAGGGGCTCGCCCCCTGACTCCCGATGAACAGGCCGGTTCTACGGGGGGGGGGCTTTGGGGGCTTAAGCCCCCCCCTAAAAAAAAAATGCCCAAGCCCCCCCCCCCAAAAAAAAAAAAAAAAAACAACAATACACACAGCACACACACACAAAAAAAAACCCCATTTTTTTCGAAGGGTAAAAAAATGCTGAGCGACCTTTTCGGCGACTGAGTTGATCGTAAAAAAAGAAATTGACCTCGAATTTGGAATGGGAAAATTTTTCGTTCCAACTCCAAAATAAATAAATAAATAAACAAAATAACATAAAAAAATCTGCGGCCACTGTAAAAATAAAAAGGTTTTTTGTTCTTAAATTACCCACTCCATTGTTGGATAAGGGGGTAAATAAACACGTGTAATTCCGTTTTCTGTCACATTATTTCTATTTCTAATTACTTTGAAAGAATACACCAACAAAATACGTTTTTCTTCTTAGATTATCAAGGTTTCCCAAACCTTTTTACTAATTATGACATATGCAGAAAATATCCCAGTAAAACTTAACAAAAAAAGGATTTCATTACCAAATGACTAAAAATTGGTTGGCCAAAAACAACCCTTACCATTTCAGCACCGCTATACACTTGGTGTACACAGTGCTATAAATCCATCATCTGAAAATACAGTTTCGAGCGAGCGACTGGGTGCCCCCCCCCCAATCAGTGGACCCACGGTACGCTACTGAAAGCAAGAGCATGTTGACAGCAAGGCAAGCACAGTCTAACAAACCAGTGAGTTGAATAAGCAAACAATGTTTTCAACAACCAGTGGCGTAGACAGGTCGTCGCACCTGGGGGGGGGATGATTTGCTGTCTAGAGGGGCGATTATAATATACAGTGCGTCCCAGATAAAGGGAAACCGAGATTGATGAAAATATTTTTATATCTTCATAACAAATATAAAATGAAAATCGTACATGGTTGGAAAGCATATTTTCTCGTCTTTAATTTGATACCAGTCACAGAAATTCTCATTCACGCATGACTGAGCAAAGACAATAAGAATGGACACAGTCATAAAATCATTTGCACGAGAGCAAATTTGAAATTCAAATTGTCATGCTTGAATGTATTCAGAATATTTTCAACATTGAAGGACATAATTGAAAAGCCGATTTTATGCTCTTTTATATGATATCACATTTGTGAAAATAACCGTTGCATCAGTGAGAAAAGACAATTTCAAATGATGCTTGTTTTCAGAAATATTCCAAAATGCATTCATTAACCCTATTTTCTGGATATGGCAGCCAGCAACCAAGAAATTGTCTTGGGAACATGATTCAGTGCTTATTGTTGTTCCCTGAGCAAGATATTGTGTTAAGTCAGCCGTGCGTGAACCTTTTTGTTCATCTCCCTTCTTAATGCTCAAATGTATTTAAAAAAAAAATCACGCTAAAGCAGGCATGTTTTAATTTTACTTGTTCTCCAGCATACATTATTCATTTTTTACGCATAAGGTGTCAGATAAAAGAAGAAATTGTGAATTTTAATGTCATGCTTTTGTTTCTTAAAAACAATTACATTTACTACCATGAAAATGGACTCAAAGATAGAATATGCGCGTGCAAATGAAATTTTGGTAGCACCAATATCCATTGTTTTAATTCAATAATGCGTAAACAATTAATGATAAGTTTTGTATCAAATGATAGAAGAGGAACAGAACTTTACAATCATACCTAATTCTCTGAAGAAATTATTAATTATGATGGAATATTTTTGCCATGAATTCCGGTTTCCTTTTTTTCTGGGACACACTGTATAGGTGTTTTTATAAATAATTGGGCCAAAATGTGACATGTACAAAATTAAAAACTTGTTAATTTGCTTTCAGTTGTGTTTTCAATGAATAGTTAGCTTGAGGAGAGACCTTTTCAAATGAATTGTAGAATATCATTCCATTAAATAGCATCTGAAAGGCTTTTAATACTTTGAACGTGTAAAAGAGAAAGCTTTTTTTCCCGTGAAACCTGGGGGGATGATTGTACATGTCATCCCCGCCCACCTTGTGAGCTGGGGGATGCATACCCCCACCCCCCCTCCCCGTTGTCTACACCCCTGTCAACAACTGTTTACTTTAATCGCTATATTTTCACCTGCGTCATTGACGAATGAAAATACTTTCCACCGATATTGTCATAGTCGACGCTTCAAATGTATAATCAACCATTTCAAATTTTAGCTGTATGAGTACATGGATAAGTATTCTTTTGTGTTTGCACTGAACGGATCTATGCAACCACGCAACAATAGATGATATTTATACAACGTTATCAGGAAATTGCTAATGCACTCGAAAATGACTCCGAAAATACTCGGGTTTTTGTTGTACATATTGTGCTTCGAGTTTAAAATGTTCTTTACGTTTACAACGACTTTTCGGCAATGTTTGAAATGCTTCTATCATTAAAAAGGTGGAAAGTTTTACATCTATAATCTTCCAGTTAGCATAATAATTCAATAAACATGGGCAGATCGAGAACTTCCAAAAAGGGGGCCTCTGTTTGGCTGAAAATTAGTGAAAATACCCATCAAACTGAAAAAATTACCAAATAGCCCGCCCCCCCCCCCCAGATTTGCACCTCTAAACTCAGTGTTTATCTACACGGGTCGTAGCAGGGCGGTGCCAGGGTAAAATCTTGGGAGGGGGTAGAAATCCATTGGGAAAATTTTGACGGACAAACATTTTTTTTGCACAGGCCCAAATTCGCGACCAAATAAGCAGCCGAAAACTCGTTCAGGTGTGTGTGTGTGTGGGGGGGGGGGGTGAAATCCGTCGGGGAAATTTTGGCTGCCATTTATTTTTCACTGTCATATTCGTGGGGGGGGGGATTTTCGAAAAACAATAGGGGCGGCTTCCCCTCACTCCCCCCCCCCCCCCGTATCGCGGGTCGGAGTTTCTGATTTCACGTCTGATTCTGGAAATTATTCGAACAATGTGCAATTTAGCGTATACTAGTCATACAAAATCACTCTTTTCTGAATATGAATATGGTTAACGACCATAAACGATTTAATATGTTTCAATACACAGCAATATTCATGTACCAATATATGAGGCAACTTTTGCCATCCATATTTAATCAAATGTTCACTTCCAATTCACGATTTCATAGGTATGTCACTCGCCAAAACCAACAACTCCGTTATCATTTAGCACACACAGTTACTGGTCAAAATTCAATTCGCTATAAAGGTCCCCACATATGGAATAATATAGATGAAAATATACAAATGAGTACTACGATATCAAAGTTTAAACGGTTGTATAGAAAAGAATTACTACTTAATTATATTGAAGAAAGATAATCTTTTTATCCATTTTCCTCATAAATAATTATAAACACAAAAGTTGTCTCAGCATTTTCCTGTACACTTGC
The DNA here is from genome assembly GCA_001188425.1 of Eucidaris tribuloides. NCBI lineage: Eukaryota > Metazoa > Echinodermata > Echinoidea > Cidaroida > Cidaridae > Eucidaris > Eucidaris tribuloides. Next base: position 8,437 of record JZLH01S0041311.1, read on the forward strand.
CGTTACGTCTTTTCTGTTATGTATCCTATCGTATCGTATTGTTGTGTGGTACGGTATTTCATTGTATTGTAATGTAATGTAATGTAGTGTAATGTAATGTAATGTAATGTAATGTAATGTAATGTAGCGTAATTGTTCATTTTGTTGTCACAGCGATCTGCAGCTCATTGTAAGATGTTTTATCACGTATTGTTTGTTACGTTGAATGATTATTTGTTTTTGTTTTTAAACTGCTGGGCCCTGTTAAGATAAGCTCTTTGTAGCTTCACAGGGTACCATACCATTTGCTTTGTATATTGTTATGTTTTAATGATTTTGTTTTAAATGGTGAATAAATGAAATGAAAAAAAATACACAATTATTTAGACTCCATCGCGGAAAGAGTTATTCAGAACATATCATTTTCACTATTCTGTGCCATTGTTATCATTAGAAGCCGATCTAGAGAAAGATGGCATTGGGAATGACTAGATTAACAATTTGACGAAAGTTAATCATGGTAAGTAAATGTTTGAAGTCCTGTCGTGTCTTTGTGTAGAACGCTATTCCACTGTCAAAATTTTGGTTGTTTTTCGAAAGATATCTATTCTGATGGGTAATTATTCCAAGAATTGGTTATTCACAGACACGCTTATCGCATGGAGCAGGGGCTGGGCGGCGCCAGGGTGAAATCTTAAGGGGGAGCCGTCGGGAAAATTTTCGCTGCCAAAAACTTTTTTGGCCAAACTTGCTGCCAAATAAGCGGCCAAAAAGTCGCTTAGTGGGGGTGGGGGGGGGAAGGGGAGATGTTGGTAGGAAATATTTTCTGCCTAATTTTTTTTCAAAGAAGCGGCCGAAAAGTCGGTCAGTGGGGGGGGGGAGGGAGGGGTTGGATAATTTTGGTTGGCAAAAAAAAAATGTTTAGCAGCCAAATTTTTTTCACGGCCAAACTTGCAGCCAAATAAGCAGCCGATAAGTCGCTCAGTTGAAATCTCGGGGGAGGTGCGAAATTTTCGAAAAACACTAAAATACCCGTAATTTTCATAACTTTGAAAACAATAGGGGCGGCCACCCTCCCTAGTGGAGCCGCTCCTTCCAAAAAGTGGTTAAACAATGAGTTAGCTATTGCAATGTGGCTATTCTGAATGTTGGATAGGGTTGTTATGAAGGGCAGTTGTTCCGAATAGTTATTTTTAACTTTTTTTATTTTGAGTACTGGTTCGTGGAGTGTTCATTTAAAGGGAGAAAAATTATGATATTGGTTTTTCCAAAGGGCGGTAATTACGAAAGGCGGATATTACGAAGCTTCTCTATTATGCGACGTGTCATTGATTCGAAAGGTGGGTATATTACAACGCGTGGTTACTTCTATATCAAGGTTGTGATATTCAATACCATCTTCTAACCTTTAAACAAGTTTTACTCTACCTCCACAGTATTCGAAACTTAAGAGTTTCAATAAATAAAAGTTATATAATGTCTACCGTAAGACGCAATGTGTTGATAAGCAAACTCTCAATTATTTACACAGTTTTATTTTGCCGAGGCTGAGGTCAATGTATTTTAAATAAACGATTATCAATCACACTTTGTGAATAAAGGATAAAAACCAAACGCGTGTAGGAGAGTATTATACAGGGTGGCCCAGAAAGAATGCTACGAGTATGATCGCTAATTTCTTCACCATTATCGGCAAAATGTCATTAATTTTTATTTCGTTGGTTAGACCATTCTTTGGCGTTTTGATTCTAGGGCCATTTTTCGGAGGCAATGCAATTTCCCAAATTTGCCAATTTTTCAACAGCGGCGGTCTTCGGAACGCCGAGATATTCTGGCGTCTCAGCTTGCCATACCAGACAAAGCGCGATGACAATGGAGATGTAGCTCGCATCGTCTTCTTTACGAAAGCGATGGCATTTCAGCCCTTTGTCATCGCGGTTCGTTCGGTATGGCCGGCTGAGACGCCAGAATATCTCGACGTTCCGATGACCGCCGCTGTTGAAAAATTGGTAAATTTGGGAAATTGCATTGCCTCCGAAAAATGGCCCTAAAATCAAAACGCCTTACTCAAAATCAATTATCTTGGCATCATTTTATTGGAAAAAGAATGTTTTAACCAACGAAATAAAAATCAATTACATTTTGCCGATAATGGTGAAGAAATTAGCGATCATACTCGTAGCATTCTTTCTGGACCACCCTGTATATCATTTTATATGGTTTGGGACAAATAAACTCAATAATTTATTATAAGGATGGCTCGAGAAAGTTGATTCAATATCTTATGAAGTATTTGTTAACAAAATTCCCCGATTAAACACAGTTTATATCTACCAGAGGCCGAGGCCAATATTTTTAAACAAACTCTGTATTGTTAACACAGTTTATATTGTGCAACGGGCGAGGGTCAACCTAGATGTGGTTGTCGGGTTATATAATCACACGTTGTATAAACTATATCTATGCGGTATCAAACACGATTGACTATATATAAAATCACAGTTTGCAATCAATTTCACTCATCTGCAGAGACAGTCAACCAGATCATCTGAGTGTTAAAATCGAGAGCTTTGGGTAAGTGTATTTTGTCCTATTTTGGCAAAGGGAAACAAGTGACAAATGTGTAATTTCTCATAAATGAGCAAATAGTGTCTGTCATTTAAATTGGCATCAACGCAATATTAGGTAAATGACATGATTGGGGGTAGTCCTCAACTCCAGGTGAAACTATTTTAGATTTAAGTAATCTGTGCAAGGATTCTTCTGTGAAAATTTGGTCGTCAAAAGTTAACTCGATCTAAAATAACTTCCACCTGTATGTCTTGTGACAGACAAATGTTGTGTAGGGTTCTATGGGATGTATTCTTATTGGGGCTCGAGAGAAACAACATGCTACCATGTTCATGCTTGATTTGGCATGAGTAAGCAAATTCAAGATAAATCCTTCCAGCTGGTTTATCCATTGAAACATCTTTCAACCAGTTTGGTTCAAGAAGATTTTTTTTCTCCCAATCATGTCAGTGCCCTTCAACTTCATAATCTTTCAATGGAATGATATTTTTCTTCTCCAAATTTGGCTCGGAGATACGTCATGCTTAGGGTGTTTCATTAACCCCAATGATTCAAATTTAAGTGATATGTTACTTGCTTCCTTTCACCTTAACAAAGTAGGGCAGTATTGTGATACGCGGTACGTTGAATTTGTTCGTCTACATTGTGAGAAGCATTTCATTCATTTTTTCCTGATATACGTCGTTGAATGATATGTTCTTATATTATCATTCATTATATATGATATGATGTATGATATATGATATATGATATGATATATGATATATGATATATGATATGATATGATATATGTTATGATATGATATATGATATGATATGATATGATATGATATATATGATATGATATGATATGATATGATATGATATATTATATTATATTATATTATATTATATTATATTATATTATATTATATTATATTATATATTATATTATATATATTATATTATATTGTATTATATTATATTATATTATATTATATTATATTATATATTATATTATATTATATTATATTATATTATATTATATTATATTATATTATATTATATTATATTATATTATATTATATTATATTATATTAAATATGACATGATATGATACTAGCCTAGTAAACAATCCTTTTGCAATCATCGTATTTTCGCTTTACAAGATTTTCATTGAATTTTCGTCCTAGCCCCGTGTCTGCAAGAAAAAGGGACAATATCCAAAATGATATACTTTTTAATGATTATTGTTTAGATACTTTAACTAGTTAAAGACGATTTGATTTTGCTCTCACAGGTATTTTCACATAGACCCCGTGGTGAGATATCTCTTCTCTTGCCTTCAATGGTATACTTTCTTCGAGATTACTTCGTGACACTTTAGATATTTTCATCATTAATCACAAAAAATTTTCATTAAAAAAAATGTTTCATTTTATATCTTTAAGTGGTTTTGGTTTATTCTACTGTGTGATTTGACTAGCATTCATGTTTTTATATAATTCACTGCATTAACCTGTCCATTACCCAGGGGCGGCGGAACGTATTTTCGTTTGGGGGGGGGGCAAAGCCAAAAAAGGGCACTTATATGTCAAAAGGGGCATTGGGCGCAAGCAGATATTTTCATCATCAGATTAGGTGTTTGCTTAAAGATGCTGTTTTTAGCGGCTATGTAACTCGAACCCAACCTTTTTTAAATGGGTTTTGATTTGAAACATGAAATATATAGGCCTACACATAATCCGCGAGCGAGCGTAGCGAGCGAGCGGTTTCAGAAAATTTAGAAATGTTAAGTTGTAAAACTCGCAATGTGGTCTATCCTAGCGCTAATTAGAGCACTGATTTTTTGGTAGTATTTAAAAAAAATAAAGAACATCTGTTTAGATCAAAATTTTCTGCTTGAAGTAGCTGTTTCTTCATAGTAATGTAACTTGAGCAAAACCTTTTTGAAGAGGATTTCTGATCATTTAAACATGAAATATACATGTATTTACCTCGCGAGCGAGCGTAGCGAGCGAGCGGTTTTGGAAAAGTTGGAAATTTTCAGATGTAAAACTCGCTTTGTGGTCTATAGCGCTAATAACAGCACTGATTTTTTGCATTGTGTTAAAAAGATGAAGAATATCAAACGAATCCATAAGAATCAATGAGCAAGTACGTTAGTGAGGGCAGAGATGATAAACTAGTTTCGTTATAAATTACAAAGTCATGATGCACATTGCAAATACTTGAAGTTCTGCTGAAGAAAAAGGGGCATTCTTCTACTTACGAGGTGTATTTTTTTTGTTGAAGAGAAGAAAAGGCGACCGCAGGAAAGTTACCTCACGAAAAACTCTTTTTTAATCGCTTGAAGAGTATATAAAATAGGGCCATGTAATCACGAAAAAAAGTTTGGAGAGGGTTCAATTTTTGCAACCGCAGACGGCTCTAAGATGAGAGGCCAAATACCCCTTCTAGGTACATAATGTGCCTCTTCTTTAAGCAAAGTATTTTCTTTCTCTATTATGTGCCCCATCAGACAGTCAGAGGCAAAAATACATAGAATAAACAATAACAAAAATAAAAGAAAATCACCTCCAATGACGAATGTGCGTATATAAAGGTTTCACTGCACTCAGTATGGGTTCAAACAAGATAAGCACATTCAACTTAGAAAAAAGGCATTATTTGCCTTCAATTAAAATGGGGGATGGGGCAAACAGTAGCATGGTATAATTTTGCTACCACATGAGGGCATTAAGAGGAGATGCTAAATGCCCTTTTTTAGGCACAAAATGCTTGTTGAATATAATTTACATAATTATGTCTATTGAAGGCCTATACGTGCCCCGTTAGTGGCCAAAAAAAAATAATATAAAGAAGACAAATACGACAAATGAGTAGACTGAAAAAGGCGTCATTTCACAAAGGGCACTTTTCATTTTAAAAAAGGGCATGCGTCATTTCGCAAGGGCACATTTCGTTTTGAAAAGGGGCATTTTTTTGCTATCCAAAATTGGCGGGGGGCAATTGCCCCCCGCTGCCCCCCCGGTTCCGCCGCCCCTGCCATTACCACAATCAAACTATCCCATGCAAAGTTTATGGATTTGGGGTTCAATGGTACTAAGAGAGTCAACGTGTCTCTTTAACGTCATCTCTTTGTTTCAACCCTAGAATTGCTTGAATCACTGCTTGGTAAAAATGAAGATCAGTTCACTTGCCCTCCTTTGCGCAGTCCTCGTCCTGTTTGTAGCGGGTTTATCTGACGGAACACCAGCGCAAGAAGAAGGTATTGTTACTTCGTTTTATAATAATCAATTATTGCTACTTCGTTTAATACCCGGGTTTAATAATAATCAGTTATTCTAATAAGTCATGCCTGGAGTGTAAATTTGACTTAAATAATATTCATATGAAAGTTTTTAGATCTTTGCATACGTACAGAAGGGTTATTAATAAAACACACTGCAACAATCCACGTTAGCCCTGTTATCTATGTAACCAAATTGTCAATTGTTTGGTCAGTTTCCTTGGGTTTTAGAAAGTAGGCGCCGTCGACGATCATGTTTCCACGCTTTCGATGCCTTGCCGATGTCATGTTATCATGCTTTCGGTAGCTTGCCGATTTTGGTAGCTTACCGATGTCAATATTAATGATGATTCAAGATCTTGAGGAAATCAACGAAAATGATAAATATTTTTTTATTGAATTTGAAAGACTTTTATTATTTATGAACATCCATTGCATGAGGTAAGTGATAGGTCATATAATTAACAAGAGACACTTTAGTTTTTTGATAAATGCCCTCATTTGCTTGGAATTGCCCATTTGTATGTAGGTAATGTAGTATTTCTTACCCGTTGGAGACTAAGGTCGTGATCACATTACATATATGTGGGTTCGTACCTAGGTAGTGAAGTGGTGTCGATCCACATTTTGTTTGCGTTCACATTACCGCTGCTAATCCACATCGAAAGTGAGTTATGACGTAAGTGGCCAGAACCCCACTTACCCCGGATGTTAGAATGACCCGGAAGTGAAGCGCCGTTACCACGGAAACAAATTGAGAGTCGGCATATCCAAGATGGACGACACTGTATTTGCCGCTGTGTCGCATTTGCGCACTGCATTTCGTAGAATTCGCATTCGCCGATCTCGTGCAAAATTTAAATTGCAACAAATGTATGCAATATATGATTTCTTTCATTGCCATCTATCAAAGGCAAATGCTTCTCCGCATGACTGTTCCGTGATTGTTACAGCGGGACTGATTTTTTGCGGCGACGATGCTGGCCGAGGGGAGTGAGTGGAGCAAAGCGTTAGGTCACTTCCGGTATATGTGGAGTCGATCCAGATCGAATCCACATATTGCGTTCACATTACAAAATTTAACCCACCTCCTAGGGTCGAAACTACCTCAATGAGGTAGTTTCGATCCACATCGTGGATGTGGAGTCGATGTAGGGTCGAAACCACTTGTTTTGTGTTCACATCAGAGGGGGAAGTGGTTTCGACCTAGGGTCGACTCCACGTCCCTACATCAAATGTGCCTAGTGTGATCACGACCTTAGAACGACTTAACTCGTTTTGGAGTCTATGGAAAATGCGTGTTATAGCGAAATCAAATCGTCTCCAACGAGTTAATTATCTTCGCTTATGTATTTTGTATTTTTTTTATGATGAATGAAATAAAATTGAATTTGAATTTGATTTTTTGTCATGTTAACACACTTCCGGTAGCTTACCGATGTCATGTTAACACTCTTTTACTGGCTTGCCGATGTCATGTTATTACACTTTCGATGGCTTGCCAATGTCATGTTAACACGCTTTTGGTAGCTTACCGATGTCATGTTAACACGCTTTTGGTAGCTTACCGATGTCATGATAACACGCTTTTGGTAGCTTACTGATGTCATGTTAACACGCTTTCGATGGCTTACCGATGTCATGTTAACACGCGTTTGGTAGCTTACTGATGTCATGTTAACACGCTTTCGGTAGCTTACCGATGTCATGTTAACACGCTTTTGGTAGCTTACTAATGTCATGTTAACACGCTTTTACTGGCTTGCCGATGTCATGTTATCACGCTTTCGATGGCTTGCCAATGTCATATTAACACGCTTTCGGTAGCTTACCGATGTCATGTTCACACGCTTTCGGTAGCTTACCGATGTCATGTTCACACGCTTTCGGTAGCTTACCGATGTCATGTTAACACGCTTTCGGTAGCTTCCCGATGTCATGTTAACACGCTTTCGGTAGCTTGCCGATGTCATGCTAAAACGCGTTCGATGGCTTGTCGATGTCATGTTAACACGCTTTCGATGGCTTGCCGATGTCATGTTAAAACGCGTTCGATGGCTTGCCGATGTCATGTTAACACGCCTTCGATGGCTTGCCGATGTCATCTTTACACGCTTTCGGTAGCTTAACGATGTCATGTTAACACCCTTTCGATGGTTTGCCGATGTCATGTTTTCACGCTTTCGATGGCTTGCCAATATCATGTTCAGACACAAAATGTACATTATTGTGTAGTCAGCACACAACACTGGCACTGGGGGGGGGGGAGTACAGGCTGGCACAATGGGGATTAGGTCATACGAGCAACCCATTTTTTTGTAAAAAAAAAAAAATCCCAAAGTCATTCTTTTCGAGGGCCTTTTCATAGTGGCATAAATGAAAAAAAAACATTGATTATCAGGTACATTTTATTCACATCTTGATTTTATTTCAATGTGAAAAGGTCCAAACGAAATTGATTACGATTCACCAAAACAAATATTGGATACACTCCTACCACCGCCTTACGATTTCGTTGTGTGTTTCCCTCTTTGTTGTTTTAAATTGCAATTTCGTTCATCTGTTTATGTAAATAAAGTTAACAGTTATGTTTTACTTGAAAAACTCTTCTCATCTTCTTTTCTTCCTATTTTTGTTTTCTCCCTTTTTCGTGTCAATCTATTCCCATCCTAATCTTCTCCCTCTTCTTTTCCATTATTACTCCCGCCTACTTGCGTATGTACAGACACGAACGGAGGCTCTTTGGTTGGTGAAAGCGGCTCGGTGAGTTTTTATTACGATTGATATCTTTTATGTTATCATCCATTTGATATGAAATTTTGCAGCATCAGCAATTCAATTGCATCCGCGTACAAACTTATAATAAAGTATATACACTGATCAGAACAAATGCAAAATCTGCATTAAAAAAAAAAATATATATATATATAAACCTTATCACATTGCAATTTATATCACAAGAATTAAAAAAAAATAAAGATTACACATGGAATTACAAGCACAGCTATACGCAGCGATGGAACATAATTTTAAGTAATAAAATAATGTAATACATAGGTTGAGAATTTCTGACATACCAAAATAATGAAAAGAAAATCAGGCGGAAAGTGGGAAAGTCCCTTCCTTTAAATTCTGCTAATAAAACTCTTTAATTACGACTGTGGTTATTAGACATAATAAGATCATGTAAGTGGGGAACACAAGGTAGCCCTGATATTTCTGTTTTCATTCTTTTTTAACAGTGTGCGGCAGAATTGGAGTCTTGTTGGGATAAGGCCTGCTGCACGGGGCTTGAATGTTGGTGGCCACATTGGTCATGCGGAACAAGATAGACGCAACGTTAGCGGCGATACCAGCGGATTTAATAGTCACGAGTTCTTTCAAATACACAAATTTATTATACTAAACTTTCTGTAACACATATTATGTTGCATCCAAAATATCACATTATGTTCCATATTTAGTTCTTGTCTTTGAGGTGCATGTATTTTGTGTGTATATATATATTGTAACCGCTTTATTTTCGCGTCATAAAGTATACGAAGTGAGATGACTCAAATGTTCCGCCAACCAAATTCTTACAAGGCGTTTCCCACAACAGCACATGGTCTACGGTATAATTATGTAACCGTTTGTAATTTTGATATAGTCATGGTATTTAGTGTTGTGGGATGAGAAATATTGTACCTAGTGAAAACCTTTTACCCAAATATTTTCGACATGTATGATGACACATAAAATAAGATTACTAAATAAACTCTAGGATACAGAAATATCACGTTGAGATATACTAGTATTTCCATACTCTTGACAAATTTGTAACGTAATCACTTAACGGCGTTTATGCTGAATGAATAATTTACCATTTTGCTCTGTTTAATTATTAATTTTCATATATTTGTTTGTAACTGTTTAAGTTAATATTTTTTTCATGGTAGCAAAAATGTCTTTGTGATGTTATTAAATTTTTATTCTAAATGCTGATGCTGAGGTAGTACGAGTAAAACAAATAAACTACTAACTGAAACTAAAACTGAGGCTACTTTACTTGTATTATTGTCATTGTCTGCTTTTTATAATTAATATTTGTACGTTTTGTCACATTTCGCTTGTGAAAATAGTTAACCAGTAACAAAGATGTATACAGGGAGTAAAACAATAATGATATCCAATAAGATATTTAATGATACAAAACAATATTCTTCGTAATCAACTAAATTTGTTTTTTACAGCATATGTTCATTATCGAAACAAACCAGCAACAGCAATAACCCCTGCAGTACAAATTATTCCAGCGGCACAAATTGTCGCCGGCGATTATCTGTTCAGATGGCGACTATATGTGCCGTCAAGTTTTGTTGAAATCGACACATATTCTCACGGGCGACAATTTGTATCGCTCTTCCTAATACAGTAATTCTTATTTTCCGCCTCCCTGCCGACAATTTGTGCCACGATAACAGAATATGGTGGCACAATTTTGTCACCACCGGTACAAATTGTCGTTAGTTTATGAGTATGTAGGAAAGAAGATAACAACGTTAAGAATTGAGAAACGTGGATTTTGATCCGGGAGAGAGGGGGTGGGCATACCCCAATCCACCCCATCCCCCCCCCCCAAAAAAAAACATGGAGAAAGGAAGTGGTCTATACATGTAGTACATGAACTTTGAACTTTCACCAAAAATTGTATAACTTTAATAACATTATTAAAAATAGTAATATTATTGATAATGATAATAATTTATATTCTCACCAGTTATAGTATCAATTGCCCGCACCGATCTTAGTTCGCGAGGGGACTATGGCAGATGCTCCGTATGTGCGTGTATGTGTTCATGCGTGCGTGTGTGTGTGTGTGTGTGTGTGTGTGTGTGTGTGTGTGTGTGTGTGTGTGTGTGTGTGTGTGTGTGTGTGTGTGTGTGTGTGTGTGTGTGTGTGTGTGTGTGTGTGTGTGTGTGTGTGTGTGTGTGTGTGTGTGTGTGTGTGTGTGTGTGTGTGTGTGTGTGTGTGTGTGTGTGTGTGTGATGTTAAGTCTGATTAGCGATCGACCCTCTGTTGACAGCAATCAGTAATATTATAAATAAAATATGTTTTTTTATAATAACTTAATCTCCGGCGAAGTAAGTGTTTTTATGCACTTGGATATTTAAAAATATATATTTATTTATTATATTATGATTTGCCTGTCCAGAGGAGGTCAATCGTATGCATGCTTACACACACACATATATATATATATATATATATATATATATATAAAATACCCCCATGTGGGTAGACGTGTCTACGTCACTGGTTCAGGGGCGTAGGCTGGGGGGGGGGGGGGCAGTGAGGCAGAAAGGTTCGGCCTCTAACAACCAAAACTAGTTTGCACCCCCTTTTCTACTTTTAACAACTGATTTTCCAAATTTTAGTTCCACCTTTCCAAGATGTGTACCCACATGTCACTTTAGTCCCACCTCCCCAAGACGTGTACCTCTCCATGCCAGTTAGTCCCACCTCCCCAAGATGTGTACCTCCCCATGCCACTTGGTCCCACCTCCCCAAGATGTGTACCTCCCCATGCCAATTAGTCCCACCTCCCCAAGATGTGTACCTCCCCATGCCACTTAGTCCCACCTCCCCATGATGTGTACCTCCCAATGCCACTTAGTCACACCTCCCCAAGATTTGTAACTGCCCATGCGACTTAGTCCCACCTCCCCATGCCACTGTCTTAGTCCCACCTCCCAAAGATGTGTACCTCCCCATGCCACTTAGTCCCACCTCCCCAAGATGTGTACCTGCCCATGCCACTTAGTCACACCTCCCCAACATGTGTACCTCCCCATGTCAGTTAGTCCCACCTCCCGAAGATGTGTACCTCCCCATGCCACTTAGTCACACCTCCCCAAGATTTTTACCTGCCCATGCCACTTAGTCCCACCTCACCAAGATGTGTACCTCCCCATGCCGCTTAGTCCCACCTCCCCAAGATGTGTACCTTTCCATACAAACTTGGTCCCACCTCCTCAAGATGTGTACTTCCCCATGTCACTTAGTCCCCCAGGGGGCCAGTGCCATTACAAGGTTATTATTATTATTAGAATGGTTTATTGAACAAAGTGCAAATTGGTAGCCCGAAGGCTAAAATACATTGCATTACATAAAAAGTTGTTTTGCATATACATGTAACATTAAATCATAGACATACAAATATTACAATTAAAATTGACATTGAAATTAAAATTACGTCTTGTTCCCATGCTGAGGCCGCCAACTGATTGTCGCGCACCCATGCAGAGGCCCACGAAATCATGTATATTATGAATTAAAGGCCACCGCATGGGCACGCGACACAGGTCACCTAACGGCCCCGCAAGAGCACACGACAATTACATGTAGCATGAATTAAATACCCTTACAGTTTACACACATAAACATAACTTGGCATTATACAAAAAATATATCCACATGTGCTACAAAGTTATTATTATTATGTAACCTTTTTGAATTAAATTTAACTCGTATTGCACGAGTAGAATTGGCATTTAAACCATTCTCAAGAATACTGCTCATATTAAACATAAGCTCAGAATTTGTATAAAAGTGATATTTCAATTTCAATTTGAATTACGAATAATTTCAGATGATGGCAGTAAATATGGAATTTGGGTAATTGCAAAAATATATATATATATATATTCTTAAATCATGACACAAAAAAAGAATAAAAATTGATTGTACTGTACATGTATTAAATTTTACATACTCAAAAGACCTACCGCTATTCCATACTCAAGCCTGTCACGTAGGCATAAAAGCATGCATAATTACTCAGATGCACAATTACACAACCACCCACTCACACACACACACACACACACACACACACACACACACACACACACACACACACACACACACACACACACACACACACACACACACACACACACACACACACACACACACACACACACACACACACACACAATAAGGTTGCAAATTACATGTATTTATGAACATTGAATTCACATAAAAAACATCGACTAAGCCTGCTTCACACGCACAAGCACCAACACAAGCCCGTTTAAGGCATACACATTTGAAAAAGACCCTTGGAAGATCACCATGCTCAGATGTGTACCTGCCCATGCCACTTAGTCCCACCTCCCCAAGATGTGTGTATGGACGTTCAAAATAAACCCTAAACTAGTAATTTTCTGTCGATCTCAGCATACCCTAAACAAGTATTCGAGTCTGAAAAGATACCCTTTTCAAGTAACATCCTGTTAAAAGTATACATTTTTTCCCCCAATTTGGCGATTTTGATACCCTTTTCAATGTACGGGCGTACATCGCCCAACCGTGAAAAACAACCTCCCCATGCCACTTAGTCCCACCTCCCCAAGATGAGTACCCCATGTGTACCCCATGTCACTTTAATCCCGCCTTCCCAAGATGTATACACTGTGTCACTTATTCCCACCTTCCCAAGATGTATACCCCATGCCACTTTAGTTCCACCTCCCCATGATGTGGACCCCATGCCACTTATTTCCCACCTCTACAAGATGTGTACCCCATGTCACTAGATGTGTGTATGGACGTTCAAAATAAACCCTAAACTAGTAATTTTCTGTCGATCTCAGCATACCCTAAACAAGTATTCGAGTCTGAAAAGATACCCTTTTAAAGTAACATCCTGTTAAAAGTATACATTTTTTCCCCCAATTTTGGCGATTTTGATACCCTTTTCAATGTACGGGCGTACATCGCCCAACCGTGAAAAACAACCTCCCCATGCCACTTAGTCCCACCTCCCCAAGATGAGTACCTCCCCATACCACTTGATCCCACCTCCCCAAGATGTGTATCTGCCAATTCCACTTAGTCCCACCTCCCCAAGATGTGTACCTCCCCATGCCACTTGGTCCCACCTCCCAAAGATGTGTACCTCCCAATGCCACTGAGTCCCACCTCCCCAAAATGTGTAACTGCCCATGCCATTTAGTCCCACCTCCCCAAGATGTGTACCTCCCATGCCACTTAGTCCCACCTCCCCAAGATGTGTACCTGCCCATGCCACTTAGTCCCACCTCCCCAAGATGTGTACCTCCCCATGCCACTTAGTCCCACCT
>JZLH01S0041331.1:7500-11987 GCA_001188425.1 Eucidaris tribuloides
ATCGAAGTTAATCACGTAATGAAGTCTAAGTTGAGGTGTGTACTGAGAACTAGAACGCGGGGGGGGTTACTGGGGTACTGCTCATCTGTTGAAAGTATACACTGTTCTGTAGCAATTTATAAACACTTGGACACGTTTATCTGGAAATCATAAACACTTTTAGTTAGAAATTCATTGTATCACCCGTATGATATCAAAAGTTATTTCTGAAACACTTAATAAACATGTTTTGATGTTGTATCACCCGTATGATATCAAAAGTTATTTCTGAAACACTTAATAAACATGTTTTGATGTTTATGTAGTAGTAATAGAAGTAGTGGTAGTAGTAATAATAGTAGTAGCAGTAGTGTAGTAGTAGTAGTAGTAGTAGTAGTAGTAGTAGAAGTAGTAGTAGTAGTAGAAGTAGAAGTAGAAGTAGTAGTAGTAGTAGTAGTAGTAGTAGTAGTAGTAGAAGTAGTAGTAGTAGTAGAAGTAGAAGTAGTAGTAGTAGTAGAAGTAGAAGTAGTAGAAGTAGTAGTAGTAGTAGTAGTAGTAGTAGTAGTAGTAGTAGTAGAGTAGTGGTGGTAGTAGTAGAAGTAGTAGTAGTAGTAGTAGAAGTAGTAGTAGTAGTAGTAGTAGTAGTAGTAGTAGTAGTAGTAGTAGTAGTAGTAGTAGAAATAGCAGTAGTAGCAGAAGTAGTAGTAGTGTAGTAAGTACAGCAAATAATGCAACGTTGGCTAAAGGTGTGGGACAAAAAGCGGGAGTCACTTCCGAGGCGATCTTGGATGTCAGCTATCCTTTCCGAAGCGCGAAGCTAGGAAAGATAGCGTATATCATTCGGATTCGCAGCAGGAAGTGATAGTTTGTCTCAATTGCCTGAAACCAAAAGTTGATTATATTGCTTATATTCCACATACGAATACTACTTAACTAAAGAAACAAAAAGGATTTGACATTCTCTAAAAAAAGACATAATGCCCGAAATGCAATACGCGCCTGACCAACATCTGGGTGCGCATCACCAAGGGGCGTCGACGTTCGATTGCGCGCAGCGTGCGCGTTAGCCGTACATGCATGTTGCATATTGCGCGCCACGAGAATACGCCGCTGCCGAATGGTGTTATGTCCACTTTTTTTTTACACGCCTATCTCTTCAGTTACACAACAGTCCTAGACGCGTCAATTATAAACAATTTTGAGACACTCGCGAAATAAAAAGTCGTTACACTCGGACCTATCAATTGTACTATCTATCGAGTGTAAACCGAACTTTCTCTCGAGTGATCTGATGGGAAACTACACTTTATCACGTGATCACTCTTGGCCAATCCTATAGCAAGATTCTTAGTATGTGGAATATAATAGTATATAAGCCACTGTTGTCTTCTAGTAATAGTTATTGTCATTGTATTCACATCTTTATAATATATAAAGAATAATCTCCACCAGGGGGACCTTAATCCACTCCGCGGTACCTGTCTGGAACAGCGTACTAGAAATTGTAGTCGGACCTATTTTTGCGTTGTCCTTTAAAAGTACAGTACATGGTACCTTAGCTCTCTTACGTAACTACTTAAATTAACTACAAATCCTTCCAGTCTGAATATGCATTCTAGCTGGTGCAAATTGGTATATGTTTCAACTCATTTGGTTCTTGAGAAAGTTTGTTTAGCTTCGCCCAATCATAACACAACATGTGCGAGGGTACGAGGATAGGCTGAAAAGTTCCTAGCCTGACTAATAAATAGTTGTGCTATAGCAATGGAACTAGTTATGTATTAAATTCAACCTTCTTTAATACTAACTGCATTGTTTCTTTTCAAATATCATTTCGTGTTTATCTGATAGAAATGATTCAAAATTGGCAGTTGAGGGTTCTGAAAATGGTCATTTTTCACATTTCTTTCATGTCAAAGAATTGCCTGAACAGACATGCGTCACTGATAAAAAAAAATCCACCTAAACGTGGTTATCACTGTCGAATGCAATCGCACACTACACGATTTTCGGTCGCACGACTGCCGACTTTGGATCTGAAATAAATCAGCGTCTACGAAATATAAGCGCAGTTTTTTTATTTCGGATCCAAAGTCGGCAGTCGTGCGACTGAAAATCGTGTAGTGTGCGGCGACCTTTAGTTGTTGGCTTAAAATGTGGCAGAGACACTGGAAAGAATCTCAGAAGAACCTGGAAAGAGCCCAGAAAGATGACTCTTGTCTGGAAGGGTAAGTCTCTCGTCAAAAATCTGTGAAAAATGACTATTGCCAAAAACCTCAACTGCAATGTGGAATCATTTGTAAAAGAAAAATACGAAAAGGTATCTAAACAAAACACACGATGCAGTTAGTATCAGAAAAGGTTGAATTTAGCACATGACTAGTTCCAATTGTGTAGGGTAACTCCTTCTTAGTCAAGCTATGAACTTTTTCAGCCTACCCTCGTATCGGTCATTATTGGCTCCGTTTATCGCATGGAAAACAGTATCGGAAGTATTCCTCAGTTCGAGTTGTAATGACTGCTTAGTCCAGAACATTGTTTAAGGTCTACTGGAAAGATTTGCTGTCATTTTATTAGTAGGTGTGACAAACTTGTTGTGTAGCTTTGAACGACTTCAGTTTCTATCATGGTCATATACTCTTTCATTGCTGACATGTATCTCCCTGATTACTTTAATTCAATGTTTGTCTGTAATGGACAATTCACTCTTACAATACAAGATTTTCTGAAAACTTTCATCTATATAATCCCAGAATAGCACTCTCCCATAGATCAATACGACATAAATGTTCCGATGTTTGCATTTTCTTTCATATGAAACAAAACAATGTACAATTCTATCAACATTTGAAAAGAAATTTAAAAAAATGAATTAATTGCATCAGATGTGTGATTATATCGTAGCACGAAAAATACACAGTCTGTTATTTTATGTATTTTATCCAGTTACTTGGATTTCATTATAAATACTTACCCTCAGCTTACAATTCTTAATCATGAAATACGGGGATAGGGTGGGGTATGGTTAGATGCGTAATATAAAGATTGGAATATTTGAGTTTATCTTGTGAAATTGTATTTTACTTTGATATTTGTTAATTCACTGGGATGACCCCATACACAAGCTCTTCGAGCTTTGCGGTCATTCCGTATTTCTGTGTGAGTATACAGAAATATTCAAGCAAATGCATGTATTCAATCTTTCATATCATTTGTTTTCTTTCTTTTCTGTTCCTTATCTCATAATGCATACTGATTTTGAATGTAATTTGTTTGTATATACATGTATTCTATATATTTTACAGGAGGTCGGAAATAAAATTCGCTAAATAAAAAGTATGAATGAAAGCTGATACATGCTCGCTCTTCTCTCATGCAACTTTAAATACATTCATTCCTTCTAGCCTGTACAATACTTCAATTACTGGAACATATTTGAATTAATCCTTATCCTGTCTTTTTTTCTTTTTATAATATCCTATCGTAATTTCTAAAATGATTGGTTAAAATAAAATAGGATTTCTGGACCGAGAAGAAACTGTGTCACGCTCAAATGAAAATATTCTTCAGGACGGATGTTCAAACTTGAAAGTAAGCTCGTGTCCAGTCTGAAATGATGGAATATGAGAATTCAAAGAACCGTCAATGTGTGTGAAAGTTGATTTTCGACCATTACTTTTAACAATATCGTCTAGCATAACACGATGACAGATTTTCAGGCATTCCGTGTCAAATAAAAACTCTGTCAATATTGTCGAGGGGTCACGGGGTGACACTCAAGCAAACTTCCTCGATATTAATAACGAACTTCGCAGAAATACATCTCAAAACAGAACGCTATAAACTTGCCCCTACTCAAAACACTTACCGCCAAATCGATATCAGGGGAGTCCATATGTGTCGTTTCCACGGCAACAAAGGTGATACTGACGTGATTGGGCTGAGTGTCGATCACTTTTGGGGGAACGAAGTTGGTATTTCTTGAATTAATAAAACCGAATCTGGGCGGCTTTGGGGTTTTACCGTACTGGGCAACCGATGGTTACAGAAAACACACGAGAGAGTCAGCGAACAAACCATTGGTCCGAGGTACGGGCAGGCGTAAATAAATAAATAAATGAATGAATAAATAAATAAATGAATAAATAAATAAATAAATAAATAAATGAATAAATAAATAAATAAATAAATAAATAAATAAATAAACAAATAAATAAATAAACAAATAAATAAATAAATAAATAAATAAATAAATAAATAAATAAAATAAAATAATAAATAAATACAATCAATTTTGAACAAATAAATGAAGTTAATGAGCAGCTCCTCGAATGTGTAAACTTCCGGTTTTTATGTCTTATACATGTTTATATTGCGCAAAGATATAGCTGTAAGTCGTTTGTGTTCCAAGACTATTTGAGTGTGTGTGTGTGTCTGTCTGTGTGTGGTAAGTTTGTGTATGCGTGTGCGTGTATCTTTGTTTTTGTGTGTGTGAGTGTGCGTATGTG
>JZLH01S0041331.1:18296-33579 GCA_001188425.1 Eucidaris tribuloides
ACACACACACACACACACACACACACACACACACACACACACACACACACACACACACACACACACACACACACACACACACACACACACACACACACACACACACACACACACACACACACACGCACGCACACACGCACACACACACACACACACACACACACACACAGAGTTAGACGTTGCTTTTGATTATGTGTGTCCATTTTTATATTACATAATTTAAGTGTTTAAACATCATAAAAGATAATTTACTCTTGTGTATTTGTTATATGTAGTTTATATGTTTGTATATACCTCTGGGTATTTTGGTGGACTTCATGAATACTTTGTTTCCTACTTGGGATAACGCGAAACTGGACATCTTCTCGGTATATCTATTTACGGCACACCTATTTATTTTTGTGAATGTGCGTGTTTGGTTTCATCTATATGCGATTTTTGCGGGCACGCATGCATACATAAAATCATGGAATACGACCAAAAAAAGAAATGTGTTTGTCTCAAATAAGTCTTCGCCCGGTCCCGGTATAGTTTGGAGAAAGAAATCGAGCGTACTTAAGACGTGCGTCATAGCCTAACCGAATGGCGTATTGAATCTAGTGTAGCGTGCTTTGACGCGGCGCTCTCTCGTTCATTCTTCATTTACCTGCACAGTGGATCGTGAGAAAACCTTGGGGCCGACCGGCCAACTATAGATCTCTCCTTATTTTTTTTCCTCTCCTCCTTTCTATCTCTCTCTCTCTCCTCTCACCGTAAACTAAGGCACACTATCTCACATCATTGCGATCATAGCGGCATTACGAGACCAAATAGAAAGCACATAATCTGGTCAAAGCCCTCTATATACGCCAGTGGTTGAGCTACAGCGTGTCTAAAAAAAAAAAGTGCGACTAAAAAGCGCCTTCTTGGTAATTAGAAATGCTGTTGTGACATGATGTTTTCATCAACATCAAGGACATAGTCTTAGCTTTCAAAATGCCGTTTGTTTTGTTGAATTTGCTTGTTTTGATCTCGAGATATGTTGTTAAGAAAGAAAGGGTAAAATCACATTTTACCACTTTTATGAGGGATGAGGGCCTGATGCTATCATTGACTGTAGTAAAAGTGGTACAATTGTGATTTTACCCTTTCGTTGTTAAAGGTATTGGCTAACATTTACCACAGTTAAAAAAATCTGAGCCGCATGATTCCCCATGCTACCAGTGTCTTTGATGAGGTCGAAAAATGAAGCCCTGAAAAAATTGTATTTCAAAATGATTATTTAGTGCTTTAAAAAAGTGAAAATTCGTATTGTTTGACCAGATTCACTTGCCCATTTCCTCCCATAGACTTACTGTGTGTACACCTAGGTTAATAAAACTCGCCCCGAGTTTTATTATTTATTTATGTATAACTTGCCATTGGCAGTGTAAGTTTCCAAACTTTTGTATTGTAGGGTGTTTATTTGTCCATTTGAACACTACTATGTAGCTTACATACTAAAGTTTGGCAATTTTTTAAATTGAAGCTTCACAATGTTAGCCTATCACTTTAAATATAACCATATCTAGAGATTAAAACTAATTGAACAAAACCAATGACATTTGAAAGTTAGACTGTGCCCTAAACGTAAATGGAAGCATCATGTCACAAGATTATTTTCTAATTACAAAAGAGAGCGCTTTTCACTTGCACAATATTTTTTTTAGACACGCTGTAGTGAAGAGTGGGAAAAGCGAGATCCTTCCATGTAGAATTTAGTGGAGGAAAGAAAACACAAGTTTTAACTTAGAAAAGTTAATGGTTTTAGCGTCATTTTATAGAGTGTCATGAATGTTGTGTAGTTTAATTATTTTGGTAGTAAAATAACCTTTGCCTTTATAAAGTCTGTATTGTTTTTTTTTCATCTCGGTTTATTTTTCAGGGGGTTCGGACATACAGTGTACGTTTACGGGATCCAGTAAGATCGCTTAACAAACATGTATTTGATTGTGAAAATAGAACAAGAAATGTGGCTTCTACCAACCTTCATCTTTTACACTGGCTAGGTTTCATCCATTCCTGTGTCCTTTCTCAAGTTAACCGGATTATTTCTCCTGGTGCTTGTTGAAATTTCTGGCTCCGGTTAAGAAGGGCATTATTGTCTGGCCAAAGGGCCTTGATAGTAAATTTTCTCTAATTTGAGAAATATTGCATTTTGTGATATTTCATATTCACAGCTTTGGTACTATTACCTGTATTTTGTTTCGCAGATCCTTTACAGGATTTAAAAGTGTAGTTGAAAATTAAACCCACCTTTAAGCAAATTTGGCGGGTTAAATATTTAATGGAGCGCGGAAAATACAGTGCACGTGTTAAGTCTCAATCTTATTCACTGTTTTTTTTTTAAATTTATAATGGTTTGATGGAACCAATTACAACCAGAAAGAGTTTGAAAGTAATTTTTTTTGCCCTAAAAGGTTATGTGTTTAAATCACTGATTCAAGTAATTCAGATTCAAACAATCATGCAATGTCGAAAATAAATGACGTCAGAATATTATAGAGACATGATGGTGTATAAGAGAAAAATTGTTTTAATTCACGATATTTATATCATTCTGACACGTATCTACCGCATGCAAGACATTGGATCCACTTCAGAACACTCTATAATTGATTGTCTATAAGATCATAATTCAACATAAAGTTTCATGCCACCGTATAAAGTGTTTCATTCCCCGCCCGAATACGGACGATGACCGAAACCATTCAACACGAAAATGAAATATTTCAGACCAGCTGAAATCGCAAATTCATAATAATCACTAAAAAAAATTGACCCGTAATGAAACCACAATTTAAGATTGAAACCAATAGATTTCTCACAATAGTTTCTTGAAACTTACTCATGTATATCTTGTTTATAAAGTAGATAAATAAGTAAATTATAGTATGACTGAATTCTTACTAATTTCGTTGACTTGAATTAATAGTAACTGTAAAAAAAAAAGTTAGATTATTTTATCTTCACGTAAAATTCTTGTTCAGTTTAATAGGTTATTATAAAACAAACAACATAAATGTTATCACGACATACAGTTATTGACTCTTGGAATACTACATAAGTAAATACGTTTACACATAGTGATAGGGATTGCTGCCAAAACTAACACCATATACGATGATGCTGAATATTGATACCAAGTTTCAAACCTGCGGTGATTACTTTAACACCGAAGTAATGTCTAAGTAACACTTTTGAATGCTAACACCCCTATACGATTGGTATATGCACTGCAAAAACTATGGTGTTAAATCTAACTCCCAGAGTGTTGGCAAAATTTAGATACCACATATTGTGTTTAAAGAGTAAAGACACAAGTTAAAGACGCTATACATGTATAACACTGTGGAAGACCCGTTTAAAAAATTGTCGAACTTTGCTATCTGACATATCTGACAGTGTTTGAATGGACAAATAAACACCCTAGAACACGAAAGTTTGGACAGTTATGCCGTCACTAGTACAATATGTGCAGATGCAAATTGGTAGGCCAACATTAATTATTCTCAGCCGATAGGAAATTCTGCAACACAGCAGTCTATGGGGGAAAGCAGGAACGGTCTCTCAATGATTTTCACTTTCTTACAGCACTTAATGATCGTTTCAAACTGCATTTTTTTTTCAGGGCTTCATTTTTAGACCATATCAGAGACACCGGTAGCTTGGGGAATCATGTAGCTCAAATTTTTTAAACTGGAAACACTGTTATACAATGCCTTTAACAATGACCACGGTTTTAAAAATGTGAACTACATAATCCTCCGTGCTCTAAGTGTCTTTGATATGGTCTAAAAATGAAGCCCTGAAAAAATTGTATACCAAAATGACTATGAAGTGCTTCAAAAAGGTTAAAATCTTTAAGTACTCATGCTGACCGGATTTACCCTGCCCAATTCCTCCCATAGACTACTGTGTTTAGATGTAGGCTATCTTATACTCCACCGCAGTGTAATTCCCAAGGTGATGTTTATTCATGCATAACTTACCTGTGGCAGCATACTTTTCAATCATATTCTAGGATGTTTATTTGTCCATTTCAGCACTACTTTTTAGCTCAGATATCAAAGCTTGACCATTTTTTTAATAAAGATCCACAATGTTAGCTTGTGCCTTTTACTTCAACACTGTTAGTGATAAAGATATTAGTTTGGTGTTAGAAGTATATCAATTGGTGTTAAAATCACACCCGGAATGTTAACATTTTGCTCATACCTGTAATCTATACTGGGCATTACCCGTGGTGTTGTGTTAAATCCAACACCCTAGGTTTTTGCAGTGTGTGACCACGCCCATGGTGCTAAACTTGATAAACCTAGCTGTTTTACAATACATAAATGGTTTTTGGACCTTCAATAAAGAATATATTCTTGTTAAATATTTATACGCATCTAAATATCAATATATACATATCTTGCACACAAAAGAAACATTTATATAATGTATAATAGAATATATCATAGAAAATCGATATTCACACTACTATGTATTACAAATAAAAGTTTTAGGATGTCAAAGATCCGTTGAACAAAATATAAAATATATATTTCTTACTATAAAACATGATGAAATACCGTTAACAAACACTGAGAATAACTGACGTGACCAGTATAATACCACATACAGAATTATTTACACTGATTGTAATGAATACAGTCGTATCCAATAGCTACTTTTAGTTACTTTTACTTATTCTATAGATTCTGTCATATACGCCTGTATGTCCCATTGCATATACTAATTAGAATAATAAACATTGACGTTTCACAACACGTGTACCATTTTAATGCTCTGATACACCTGCCCAAACATATAAAATGTAAATAAGTGAGGCAAATGATACAAAAAAATATATTAGCAGTAGGTTGTAATGCGGTTACTAATTATTCTTACTCCGAGCACAACTACATGTATAAAAATCACAAAACATTACATACCCAATAAACAGAAACGAGTGGACATTTTTTTCAAGAATGAATTCATGGTGAATAATGAATACTTTTAATTTTACCCATTATGGAGTTAATATGAAAGGCATTTATGGTTAAATCTACTCTGAGAGATTGAATAGAGGGCTCACCTCTAACTTCCGAGTGCGCCATATAGTCACTCCAGAAAGAGTGAAAATCCCTCTAATTCCGTTTAAACTCACTAATTGGAGAGTAATGTTGAGTTGAAAATCACTCATTCTGAATTAACTTTTTTTTAAAGTGCACATTATCACTCTTTCATTTAAAGAAAGAGCCCTCTCAAAAGGATTGGTCAAAATTACCAGTATACACAATCAAAAACGTCGGTGAAAAAAAAGATAATTTGTACGGGACGATACCATGAATTCCATGTGTACACCGATGTTGAAACTTTGGTGTTATTTTAATATCCAATGTTATTATGCTACCCCTTTGTTACCACTTTATTTGTACACTCAGTAGTTGATCCGTATAGGTGAAAATGAGGCGAGAAAGAGGTCAAAATCTTTACCAATATCATGGTTGTTGTTTTTTTTACAGATGAGATGGTAATTTTCACCAAAATATTGTGTGATTTCCACTTATGTA
The DNA here is from genome assembly GCA_001188425.1 of Eucidaris tribuloides. Taxonomy (NCBI): domain Eukaryota; kingdom Metazoa; phylum Echinodermata; class Echinoidea; order Cidaroida; family Cidaridae; genus Eucidaris; species Eucidaris tribuloides. The sequence goes on from JZLH01S0041331.1 coordinate 23,876, forward strand.
CATATCCAGCAATGAAACTGAATATGTTTACCCGTAAAATGAACAAACATACAAGCGGCAGTGATTTAAATGTTGATTTTTTTTGAATGCACAATACTATCGTTGTTTGATTTGCTTTTGAATACAACATGCTGAATATAATATAGTCTTAATAGTATAAGAAATCTGATTGTATTATAAGTATTTACAGTTTTCTTGTTAAATTGAAATCAGATAACAGTTATCCTATATTTGGTCCTGCAAGGAAATTAACGTGTGAATTTTAAAAATATGTTAATAATTGCAACTTAGATTTGATGAATTGAAACAGTTTTAGAGGATTACATGTAACAGCTGTAGTGCCTATAGTACACGGTTTATTGATAAAGAAATTATCTTTGTTGTTATTAACCTTTATACTTTTCCCCAAATATGACCCGATTTGTTTAATCCTTCTACACGGTGTTAGATCAAAGATAGGAAGTTAATCACTTAGAGTATCCAGATAGACACAAACTGACAAAAGGTCGCAATTATCGAGTACAAATTTCATTGTCATGATTACATTATCTTCAAGAAAAACACTGCAAAACATGACCTGATTTTTTTTTCAAACCTTCAGATGCAAAATTTTACACAGTGTTAGATCAAAGATATGAACTTAATCATTCATAATATTCAGATAGACACAAACTGCATGACAAAAGGTCGCAATTATCAACTACAAATTTCATTGTCATGATTACTTTTTCTTCAAGAAAAACGCTGCAAAACAAGACCTTATTTTTTTCAGCCCTTCAGATGCAACATTTTACACGGTGTTAGATCAAAGATATCAGCTTAATCATTCAGAGTATTCAGATAGACACAAACTGACAAAAGGTCGCAATTATCGAGTACAAATTCCACCGTCATGATAATATTTTCTTCAAAAAAACATACGTGTATATGTCGACCATTATGGTTGTCGTCAATGTAATTAAGATTTACATGATTGATGTTGTTGCTATCATATGTTTTTTTTTTCAGTTGTAGAGTGGGTTTTGTATATTTTCAGAATAATACTGACATGAACCAATTTTGTCAACCATTTATGTTTCATTATTATGTCGGCCTATACATCCTATACAGTCGTGAAAGACAGCATATTAATCTTTCAGTATTTTCACGTCAGCATAATATTTCATGCTAATCTAGAGCTTCTATCACGATCGTGTTTTCTCAAGGAAAAAATGAAATTACAAAATAGGTTAGTCAGCGCTTGTTGATTCAATAACTATTATTAGTATTAATGATATCATTTTTCAATTCCAGCGTCTTATCGCTACGGAGAAAAATTAACAGAATCTTCACGAATGAACTGGGATTGTTAATTCTCTTCAAAGATGTTTAAAAATGAGAAGATATATGGGTCAGTTTCACTTGTTGAAAATCTACTTGCGCAGTGCCAGCCTTTCTTCCAGTTTTTGCGTGAAGCTTTTATACACAGTGACCTTTCGGCACACTCGTCACGACACTCTACACTCCGGCGATATGTAAATGTCAGTGGCAAGCATGGCGTTAAATTGACGGGTGAGAGAATCGTGAACGAGCGCTCCAAATGGCCGCTGCCTTCAGCCTAGAGCGCTGCCACTACCACCACAACTACTACGGTACCTGCAAAAACCCTCGTCGGTCGCGCAGGCGCTGCATGGGGTCGTTCAAGTTTGATATTTAGGCAGACCTACTTATAGACGACGCGGGGTTCATATTTCGAGCTTAATGCAACTATATATATATACGATTCACGGTTTTACGACGATTTGCACGTTCATATGCTCCACGACACACACTCGTGGACGGCGATTATGCACCTTATGACGTAATTGTGATATTACGTATTGACTCTTCGGTCCTCCAGACTGGTACTCTCTTACACGACGTCCAACGTTATGACGTATGAGCCATGACGTATAGATGACGAAAGCAACTGTCATCGGTAACTAGCAACTTGTAGTAAATTTCACGATGAAAACATTATAATTTGAAGTGTCCTTTTCGCGTAATAATTCGACTGGTTAATGTAAAAAATAGGAGAGGGTATATTTGTGTTGCAACCCCCGCGAGTAAATGATTTACTATTTCGGGGGCAAACCGCGACAGATCGTTTTCTCCCACGCAGGAGCAACTGACACGATGATTCTTGAGAAATTTTCTTAGGGGAGGGGGCAGATAATAATTTATCGATGGTGTAAGATATCTGTTCTGAGACAGTTGCCCTGAATCGCGTGGGTAGGCGTAAAATATCACGGATCTGTACGGGACAGGGTTAATTAAATCAATTTGATAAGATATATTAGGTCTATAATGCAGAAAAGGTTAAGCATATTTGAACTGGAACAACGCCGGGGCGATGATCACAAGTCCCCCCCCCCCCCCGAGCGGCGCCGATCTCGTGGGCGCAGGTGCAATCTCCCCAAATGAAAATATTATGGGGGCAAACATATTGTTCCCCCCGTAATTTTGACGACTTGAACAATTCGTAAAATGTAGTGCAAAATTATGTTAAAAGATCAGTGCAAGGCACTACAGACCATTAAATTTGAACTAAAATACTACTATAACATACAGAATTTTCAATTTTTGGCGAGCTTTGCGCAAGGATTTACATAGCAATTTTGCACGCGGAGCGCGCCTAAAATTTTGGACACTTTTTTTGTTACTTTTGCCACCACAATCTGAAAGATGGGTCGACGACCCTGCCCCCCCCAAAAAAAACCTACACACACTTGCCCTCTTCTCCCCACTCCCTCAACTTTCTTCTATCCAACCACCTCCACCCCCCCCCCGTTTGCATCATCTCTCTCTCTCTCCCACTGCAGCCCATTCTAATCTAGTGATACGTCCGATAGATGAGCGGCAATAAAATGGCTATACGACGGATCTATCGCACCATCATTTACTCGAGTTTTCGCGGGGGCGATTCCCCCGCTGACATAGTTTATACACAAGTATATCATAATTTATGAGTTACCAAGTAATCATACATTATGTGTTGGCGATGATGTGAGCATTGCCCGCCTGTCGTCTGCTGTGGTGATAAAACGTCCTACACGTGCAGAATACATCCACCTCACCCACATGTACTGTGAAAAAAAGAGATGTACGCCAAATGTTCTACTATGATAATGACCTTCACAACATTGCAAAACCGTATAGGGGCCTTACTTTGTTTGTGTGGCAAAAACGATGCTGTATAACATTGAATGGAATTCAGACATACAGCGTGACCTAAAAAATTGTGCAAGAGAAAAGCGCCCTCTATGGCAGTTAGATAATTTGTGCCGCGATGCTTACATCAAAATAAAGGGCACAGTCATAACTTTTAAATGCAATTTGTTTTGTTCAATTTGCTCATTTTAATCTCGTGATAATTATGTTAAGTTAACCACAAAAGAGCAATATCAATTGTGCCACTTTTACTTCTTTTTAAAAGTGACACAATTGGGTTTTTGCCCTTTTGTTTTTATCCAAACATAATTATCTCGAGATTAAAGCAAGCAAATTGGACAGAACAAATGGCATTTGAAAGCTAAGACTGTGCCCGTGATGGTGATGTAAGCATCACGTCACAAAAATACTTTCTAATAACCAAAGATGGCGTCTTACACTTGGAAACAATATTTTGAGACACCCTGTAAACTACTGTGGAAACCAGAGATGTGCGCCAAATGTCCTATACCATGATAATGACCTTCACAATATTGTAAAACTGTAAGGGCCTACGTTGTTTGTGTGGCAAAAGCGAAGCTGAAACATTGAATGGAATTCGGATATATCTGCAAAGCAACGTGTACTCATTTAATTCCTCGAAGAAGCAGGATGTATTATACATGAAAATGATCGAAATTCTGAAATCATATGCGATCTTGTGAATTTGTAACGCCTTTTGCAGAAAACGTGAACGAAATTGCAGAAAGTGGTATCATGCGCGCTCGTTGGTAATGTGTTTCGCCAGCTTGCAGTGCAGGCTCTCTGAGCATATGCAAGATAAACTCGTATATATAAAAAAAATATACACTCTCGTTGAATCGCTTGCACAGATAAAATCCACGTCACTAATGCATCTTACATCTGAACATGCATGCCCTGAAATTTTATAGTGCACATGAAGTTGATGTTATGAGTCGAGGCAATAAAGAAAAATGCGGTTTCGCAATAGACGGGCAAAGGACAAGGTTAATACGCGTACATGACATTGAAGTGGGTTCGCCTTGACAGTGCGTGTAGAGTGCATTCACGTGGCTGCCCGATTTACCGTATGGGTTGTGGTCTGGGCTCGGCTCTGCTTTAGAGATCATACCCGTTACTGATTCTTAACTCAGCTGATGTTATATCATGAGCCAAGCCTGGTGTGTGATATTTTAGAGAGATTGTCATTAAAGTGTATTATCTGGGAAATGATAATCAAAATATTCTCCAAAACTGAAGCAGGTATATATTGGGACTATACCCCAACAAAATATGTAAGGCATTAGATTTATTTGTTTTGCAAAAATGTGCGTAGTGTTCCAAATTATTGTTTGTATTGTAACTAAATCATTGGTTAATTAGAGAATTTGTTTGTTTTGTTTAGTTATATGTTTGTTAGCTTGTTAATACTAAGTTAATTTTCTGCGAAATCTGTGCTATTATAAGATTAACTCGATCCTTAGTGAAAATATTAAAAGTGTCCATGATGCAATATGGCCGAATAAAAAAACTATAAGAATTTGCGGGGAAACCAAAGCATGTTGGTAAGTAAGTACATGTACTTAGCATTTCTAGAAATTGTTAATGGCATATACTTCTCGTGAATAATATTTGGTCACACCAATGGATTCATATACAGGGTGAGAGTGATAAATACCGTACAGACAGAGGAAGAGTGACGGAAAGACAGACAAGTTTAAAAATGGAGGAAAAAAAAGGATCGCAGACGATATAGACTTACGATCGCCTGAGCGTTGTGGCGCTTAAACCCACTTATCAGTCTGTGCTGCTATCGCGTGATCCGATCCGATAAACGTATAGATCGTGTTTGAAAGCAGAAATTCCCACCGAATGGTAAACTTTAAGTGTCATGGCAAAGATATCAGATGGAATACCAGATGATGACACGAGTAAGACCTTATTTTATTTAATATAATCATAAGCCTGTGATATTTTGATGCAATCGCGGTTATGAGTCATGGTGCGTATTTTTTCAAGCCTAGATGGAATTCACTCAGTCGCAGTATTATGTTGAATACTACAAGCAGACCGAACACCAAATTTGAACTCCTATTATACTAGTATATAGAACTTGGTGATTCTGCATTCATTATGAATTGAATTGAATTGGAATTCATTGTCCATATCGGAAATTTGAGTTTCACTGGTGTAAAATATTTGTTTACAATTATGTTTCCTATATAGTTGTAATAATAAGAACAACCAACATATAACTTCTTTCTAATACATGTATAGTGAAGTCATATCATTTGTGATGACTACTTTAACTGAAATATCAACTTGCACTAGTCTCTCAGAATGTGTTGTGTATGTTAAATCTTTACATTTTTCCCGATTTTACTTTCTTTCATCAAGTACTCAAATGGTGAAAACTGTTTCCTACTTTATTTAAGAAACAATTGTGAAAATTTATAGCTTCATGCAAACCTTCCTGAACAAAAACCTTGCACTATACGTCGTCTCAGTTGCATGACTTTTATATAGCTACGAAGGTTCTACGCTTTTTATTCCTACGGTGTCAAATTTGACTCGGAAATAGCACCAGCTGGGAGTTGACACTTTCTGAACGAAACACCTTAGAGTTCAGAGTCATAATTTTTTTAATCGAACATTCCGACTCATATTTTGAGTCCAGTATTCTCAAAGTCAATATAAGAATTGCATTGGCGCTGACACTCAACGGTGTCACGCGAGCACCAGTGTAAAACAAGTAACACGGAACCGAGTCAGAATTACTCGGAAAGAAATGTTCAAAACACGAATCGGAATGGAAAAACTGACTCAGATAAGTAGTCACACTACTGACTCGGCCAAAATGAGAGTGCAGTTATTATCTATGCCATATTCTCCTCAACAGCCTAACAAAACCGCGATCAATATCACCTGATGAATAATCGCACATCACTTTTTTTCTTATCTTCAGGATTTCACCAAGTAGATCTCAATCAAAGCAAAAAGGTTATATGTCTTTTGTTTCACAATACAGTATATAAATTCGGACATGTATACCCTCAAATAATGTTTCTTTGTCTGATCATAAATCATCCGGGGCCGACATTGTCACCTTGTAAATAATTTGTGGAGAGATTATGTCTGATAATATTCCCAAACGGGATGGGTAACACGTATGACAGAGATTATGTCGAAAAACAGACGTCACTCTTGTTTTCCACATACGTGACTTGGATTGTTATTTTGTTAAAACTAGATAACAAAAAATGTACTCAGTTAAGACTAAGGAATCTCATATATGGTGATAGTTACAGTTCTGTGTTTGGATGTCATATTTGGTAATTTCGAAGATCATATGCGAGCTCTGTCCACATTTATTTGCCAGAATTGGTTATTTTATAACCAATATCATTTTGCTGTATACAAAGCAAAATGCAAACCTTTGTGGCGCAATGTTACAATGCAAATTTGACATTATGAGACCATGCTCTGGTTCCCGAGAGCAATACGTTCATGTAAAAAAAAACATAACTTACAGGCAGAGACACACACACGGAGAGATAGACGGACAGACATACAAATAGACACACATTCAGAGATATAAGGACAGACATACAAATAGATATACATGCAGAGATAGACAAACAGACTTACAAATAGACACACACATACAGACATAGACAGACAGACAGACATACAGACACACATATACAGAGATAGACAGACAGACAGACATAAAAATAGACACACACACACACACACACACACACACAACAGGTTGTAATGATAATTTCTGGCCCGGGGCAAGGTGCGGTATTGTATCCCAGTCACGAGTTAGGCAGTGCAGAGGTGTCAATGCCCGCAGCCCATACAAAGCCGATTACGCAGCGCGGTATATCTGCAATTGCTCGTATCCAGCTGCCGCGAAAAACGCAATACTACCAATCCCGCATTCTGCGAACGACTGATGTATACGATCTGAATTAGCACGCGGGGGCAGCAAATCTCATATTATTGAATTAGCCTCCTCCTATAAGCCTTCTTTGAGCCGTAAGGCAACCAACATTGCTCCTCATTTGTCACAGTCATTTCTCTGTACAAGAATTAATCTATTTGAGATGGTTACTAAATTTAGCTTGTCTTCTAAGCCATTTCGTCGAAGCATGCAACAGAATTTGGTTGCAGAAGTTTAGTTAATAAAGTGTAGTTTACTGTATAAATGAATACATAAAAAGCGGTCTTTTAGAGAGGCATATGGGCGACAGAAATTAACAGCAATACTTTTCAAGGATTTAGTAAATAATGTGGCCTTGAAATAAGATCAAAATACCATTACCCAATAGGCATTGCATTTCAAAGAAATTTACTTGTATAAAGCTGTGGGGCTCGTTTGACCATTTAGGGTATGAATTTGATTTCACTTCTGAGGAATGAAGATTACGCGACCAATCACGCAAGACAGTTACTGTGGAAATTGGTAACATGTAACATTTAACTTCGAATTATAACATTGAATTAAATTCAAGTAATAAACAAATTTCATGAAGTTTATTTTTAAACTTTAAAAAAATCGGGGTTCTGGTTGAGTGTGTTGTAATATGTATTATGCTCAACTCATTAGAAGATTCAAGGATTATCTTTGAAGAATTTTGACATTAATCATCGTATTTTTCCCAAAACGTCTAATCCAATAGTTCATATCATCCAAGAAAAGTTTCGCTCATGAGCAACAAAGCCAGCTTATATGTGAATTAAGCTTTGCAAAATTGTTTGATTTTCTCAGATATTTTGGAAAAAGTATTCTCAAATGCATCTCACTTTTTCTCTGTATCAAAATTTATGATATCGCATGAAATGCCAACAACAACAACAACAACAACAACAAATATCGGCGAACCTTGTACCGGTCAAAAAACGCAAGTATCCATGCAAGAAATGATATGCCTGGGACTATTAATATTACAACATTAAACTGAACGAGGCCCATTAACGACGTGGAATGCCTCATTTAACGGAGAAGTGATTCTACAGTACCCGATTTCCGTTGGTAATCAACAAAGTCTTTTGACGAACATTTTGAAAGATCGGACTCCACTTCTTCCAGTAAGTATAACCATAGAAATAAATCGTACGGCAGACTGGATGATTAAAAAAGGCAATTTCTTCGAAATACAACTTCTATATGTCCATGCCTAATTAAGCTTGAAATGAATGCACCCTGTGCCGCTTATGTTTTATATAAATAATGTTACGTCATCTTTTTTCTTGTAACATCTTAATGGAATTTGAAAAATAATCAGAAATGATATATCTATGTGCATGTATGTTCTTAATGTACATAGACGTGCTATTATTTAGTTTTAAAAATAATAGTTATCATCCTCTTTGGCTTTTTTTGGTCCTTTCTGTTTTACTTTTGGAGGTATTTGAATCATGTTTTTGGTGAAAAATATGATTTCTTTTTATTTTTTATAAGTTTCTACAGAAGCCTTTATATACATTATGGGCTTCTACAGTATCCCAGTGGGAAAAAAAATCAGTCAAATATTGGTTAACCGGTAGAGTTATATTTCCCAATGCCTCTGTCCCATAAAGTACACTATTTTGATCAGTGTAAATGAACAAAAGATATTCTGTGTAGATTTTTCTTCAAGAACTACAAGGAAATGTAAATTAAGAGATTCTTACTTCCGTTACGGTCAACCAAGTGAAAATCGTGTCATCTCTCATTACTTATAAACTAATGCTTTATAGCTGTGAGCCCAATGGGTAAATAACATGTTACTGAGATCAAACACACACTTTGCCCCACCCCACCCACGACACATTCAGTGAACTTCCATCTGTACAGTAGTGTGCCTTGATATCGCTCTAAAGCGTCCAAATCGCAAAGGTGTAAATACCTTTACTATGTTCACATCTACTTCTGACCAAAGTGAACAGCATTGATACAGGTCATACGTGTTACGCACTTACAGATTGAAATTCATATGTGGACTTGTGTGTGCGTGTGTGTGTGTGTGTGTGTGTGTGTGTGTGTGTGTGTGTGTGTGTTGTTGTGTGTTTCTGTGTGTCTGTTTCTGTGTGTGTCTGTGTCTGTGTCTCTGTGTGTGGCTGTGTCTGTGTCTGTGTGTGAGCCTGTGAGGTTATGTGTATGTGTGTATGTGTGTCTGAGTCTGTGTGCGAGCATGTGAATTTATGTTTGTCTGTCTGTGTGTGCGTGTATGAGTGTGTGTGTGTGTGGTACTGTACAATTATGTATGTAAGTTCACGTACGTAGCCTATATGTGTCTACTATGTGCGTGCGTGCGGATGTATGTTAGTTTGTGTTTGCGTGTTTATGTGTTTGTGTCTATACCTGTGTCTGTGTATAGGGGCGTGTGGTTTATGTGTATTTGTGTGTTTGTTTGTTTGTGTGCGTGTGTGTCTGTGTGTGTGCGTGCGTGCAGTGTACGTACAAGAGGGTGACAGACACGGGTTGTTGTGTGGCTACTAACAGTAATTCCATCGATTGTATGTCC
>JZLH01S0041347.1:0-25981 GCA_001188425.1 Eucidaris tribuloides
TGTTCAAAGTTACAACTTACTTCCATCAGGCTGGGTGTGGTCACCTGGGGGACCGGTAGGTTCTGTGGGCGTCCTTCCTTGCCATCGTATCCAATCGATGTCATCCGTAGTGTCCTGTTCCCAGTCACAGAGATCAGTTTCAAAATCACAACTCGCGTAGGCTGTTTAAGAAAAATACCAGAAAAGATTGCTGTAATCCTAGCAAAACTACGAGTGCACAGAAATGCAAATAACGCATTAATACTTGCATATCGTCAACAAGCTCACTCCCCTTATTGGCAGATGGAATATGATATTGGTATAGGAACCTTACAAATTAAAACTTAAGTTTTGTGTGACACTTCACCGTATTTCAAATCACATGCCATGATTCTTTTATTAAGACACATGACTGCCGTTTAACATTGGATCAGACAAATGATCTCAATTATATGAGACGTAAGAAAAGTATAAAGTAAACCTCTAAAATGACGTTTTATCTACTACAAAACGGAAGTAATTTCGAGAGTTTACAGTGAGACATACTAATGACAACTTCCTGAATACAGCATGGAATAAATAAATACAAAACTCTCACGTAATGAAACTTGGTCATATTCTTTGATTTTCTTGGAATGTCAGTTTACTCATAGTAATTTCGACCTGTGCCACCATGTTGTCATTTCTGACTTTACCTAAACAATGACTTACTTGATGAACATGGTCCGACAGATGTATCATCAAAAGCAATGTCACCCATGTAGCCAGGGCCAGTAACGCCTTCTATGGCGAAATACCCATCTTCAGTTCCACTGATAAAATCTGTGACGGGTATCTCTGCCATAATCCAGCATTCTCCTATCTCACCAGTCTTTGACCAGATTTTATGGTTAGGATTGACACTCGTTGACGAAGTCGTGAAATATACGTTGAGGGTGTCGACGTTGATACCAAACATGTAATACCAAAACGTGAAGCACTTATTGGTGTCAGACGATGAAAGTGTGACGGATGGTGACCGCAGAATGGCGTTGTCGCCATTGGATTGTGGCCATGACGTGTCAATGTACATGTAGTAACCATCTGAAAGAAAATAATGTTAAATAGGATTGTGATCGTGTATTACATATCTGTGTATATGCATAACAGTAAAGACCCAAATACTATAAACACAGACATTTTTGTATATGGAAGGCGTCTTTAATTTAGGTCTTTATAGTCTTGTAGATCTCTAATACAAATAGTGTTGAATGTAAAAGAAGTTCGTACTTTAAAGGATGACCCAAAAAGAATGCATGATCATTGATATTGAGTAAGGAATTTTTGATCTTATGGCCATTTTTCTGAGGCAATACTGGTTCCCAGATTTGCTTTTCAACTCCAGCGATCCTCGGTACACCGAGATATTCTCGCTTTTCGGCGTGCCATACAACAAGCTGCGCAGACAAACCGCAAATGTGACTCATTGTATTCCTTATCAAAGCGAGGCCTTTTGTCTGCGCAACGTAATCTACAGTATGGCACTTCGTGCCGAGAGAATATCTCGATTTTCCGAGGACCGCTGGATTTGAAAAAGTAGCAAATTTGGGAAATGATAATTCCTCAGAAGAATGTCTCTGGGATCGAAATACCTTACTCAAAATCACTTAATATGGCACCATTTTGTTGAAAAGAGAATGTTCTAACTAATCAAATAAAAATCTATGACATTTTGCCGACGACGTTAAAGAAATTACCGATCGCGGATGTTGCATTCTTTGTGGGCCACCCTGTATATGCAAGCATGCTCAATAACCTTTTCAGTAATTTTAACTGTGTAACACTTACTGTCATTTTGTTGGGTGTGGTCGTATGGTGGTCCAGTAAGTAACGTGGATGTAGGCCCATTCAATCTCTCCCAATTAAACGCATCGCTTGAAAGTTGTTTCCAATTGCAGCGATTTGTATCATAATTGCAGTTTACTCCGGCTATGTGAACAAATTGCAACGTACGATTAATGAATATTACAAAACCACATAAAAGATGAGAAATCGAATTAGATGGAGAACTGGACGAAAATTTCATAGCGCACTTGTTGTCTCGTCAATATATAAATTTAAAGCAGAGTAAATAATCAACTAAACGTGGCAAAATGTTTGTTTCATTATATATTATCCTCCCCAAACCTCAAGAAAATACGGCTGTTCCACAATAATACGACAGACCATCTAATTATACGTGTAGCAAGCAAGGTTCACACTCCTGCTGTCTGATAAAGAACGTGGCATATCTAACCGAACAACGTGATAGAAAAATGAATATTATTTTGTGATTTTACGTTATTTTGACCAAAATGGCATTATTAGACGAATTAAAGATAAATGATTTATTAATTCTACAAATACTGAATCATGAGCTCGTATTGCATATATGTTTTGTCAATATTTCATAATTTTTGTGAAGATTTTATATGCTGGTACTTTGCTGTTCATTCTATAGTTTGGTTTAATCAACATTATACCTACCGAAAGATATCGTCTACATTAATCTGTTTAAAGATAGCGAAGATACGGATCCAAACTAGGTCAGACGTACGTGATAAATCTGGATAATTTATTCCACATAGTTACGTTCATATCAATAGGTGCGTTGACAAAGTGAAATTACACCTTTCAATTTTGTCGACATACAAAATATGACACGACACTGTGATGTCGCATTTATTTTCTTATTACATACAGGCGTCCATCGGGTGGGGGCAGTTGTCCCCAACAAAAATACTGGGGGGGGGGGGGCATATCATTTTGCTCCACCAATAATTTTAACAACTTGAAAAAAAATAATCAAACATAATTAGTGTAGTTGGGTGCGAAAGTTAATATTTTTTTCAAGTTATTTCACACATTGGTAAAACCACCTGGATACAACCTAACACCATCCCAAACAATAATCAAATAAAAAAAAAGCAAACACTACATGAAATGAAATACTTCCCAATCTATACAAGCGTTCCTTTCGACGAGTAAGAGCCCTTGACATAATCACTTAACGACGGATTTTGCAATCCTCAGGTACTTTTCATTTTGTTATTTGGTTGTCACGCTTTCTGTTTGGGAAAACACAAACGCTTCTGATTGGTGTGATTTTGTATCGGTGAGATCCTTAGTACGAAGCCTCCGTCCTCTTTTGGTGTAATGTTTGCTTATCTTGCACGGGCTATGTGACGTAGTTACCATGGCGTCGAAGCAGCCGTAAAAAAAAGGGGGGGGGGCATTAAAAAAAACTTTTTTTTCTGGAAATTGTCAAGTCAGTTTGCGATTCGGTCTGCTAAAATAACGAAAAACCATTTTGGCTTGTTTCCGTTTCGGGTCTGAGCGACAATCATGACAATGGGTAACCTGCCGTTTTTGCTTGTTGGCTTATCTGCTGTCGGTACACGACAGTTCTGGTTGTCAGTCACCCCCAATTGAAACAGTTCTAGCGACGCCCAGGTTGTTACTGAGATGGTCAATGACGATGAGCAGCCATGGGCGCGGCCAATAATTGAAGAACTTCAAGCAAAAGGCGCTAAATCCACTGTGATGAATTTGAACAAAATGACATTTTTTTCCGAAGTTTGTACATGCGCCTACGGGAAAATGAAAGTAGGATAAAGCACACAATGTTGCATATTTGTCGGTGCAATTTAGCACCACTTTTTATGTAACTAGACTAGCGGTTGGCCAATGTACTGAAGCTAATAACTCGTTTTTCCACGAAAAGTGGATTTAGCGCCTTTTGCCCGCAAGCTCTTAATTTCTTAACTTGGGAGGGGAGGAGTCTCCTGGTGGATTAACGCCGGTGCGCATATCCCGGTATAGGATAGCTTCAGCCTTCCGAACAACTCATGCTTCACAGACTCTGCTAATGTCAATTGGGTGCCCAGTCAAGCGAGATGCTTCTTTCGTTTGTTCAACGTGTCCCTATCCATCTTTTTACACCACCAAACCAAACAACATAGCCATCATTGTGTAACAATGCTCTCAATGACAGAAGAGTAGAATAGAGATATTATGGGCACATCAGCTCTAAAAGACTTGAGTAGTCGCAAGAAATGCAGTCTTATGTGCTCAGTCCAATCCAGCTTGCGATCAATAATTGTCCCCAGATATTTGTAATTATCAACTATCTGTATGTGTTCTCCATTCAATCAGACAGGAAGTTCTTCAAGCCGTACTTCCGTACTAATTCTTCAAAAAAATGTTTGGTGGGATTCAGATTGGGGTAATCGTCTTTACACCAATCACTAGCAAAGTCTATAGTTCTACGATATTCATTCCCATTTCCATGTATGAGGCCTAAGGTATTTAAGTATTTTGAAGGAGTCTGATACCGGAACTCAGCTAGTCATTTGAGTACAAAATAAAAAGGCAAGGAGAGGTAACGCAGCCTTGTGGCGTACCAGTGTTCGTCACGATCTCGTCAGAGAGGGTCTCATTCACTCGAACACGCTGGGTTCTTTGGCTGAGAAAGTCACACATCCGGTGAATTAAAGATGGTTTTGCCTCTAATGTACGCAGTTTTTGGATAAGGCGATGTTGTCGTATCGTGTTGAAGGGGGATGAAAAGTCCATAACCAAAGTCCCCACGTAACACGGCTTTTTGTGAAGTTCTTCGAGAACAGAACGGTCAAGTATATTGTTACATCCCGTGGCGTTCTCAATACATTGATAATAGTGGGGCAAAGATCTTCTATTTGACATCGGTTAAAACCGCCTATGATAATCTTAGTCGAGTTTGGTGCTTGATTTTTCATTCTTTGTACGTTTTCATGTATAACGTTCACAGCTTAGTGTCTCGGCATTAGACGGTATATACACCAGAAAAAGGTGAACTTGTGGAAACTCTCATCCCGTGGCGTTCTCAATACATTGATAATAGTGGGGCAAAGATCTTCTATTTGACGTCGGTTAAAACCGCCTATGATAATCTTAGTCGAGTTTGGTGCTTGATTTTCCATTCTTTGTACGTTTTCATGTATAACGTTCACAGCTTAGTGTCTCGGCATTAGACGGTACACCAGAAAAAGGTGAACTTGTGGAAACTCTCACAGTGAATAAAAAGGACGCAATGAAATACACAGGAGCTCAATATTTTCTAAACAATACGATGTTTTGGCAGCGAAATTGTTGCACCAGAGATTATTAACGTACATACACAGTCCTACTCCCTTTGTGTTCCTCTTTCTTGTCGTTTCATCAAATGAACAGTCCTGCCTAATTAGTTCAAACCCTAGAAAATCAACAATACTGTTGGGATTGTCAGACTTAGGCCACGTTTCATTTAAGCATAATACTCGCTCGAGTTACAGTATTCGTGATCATAGCTTATGTTGGACCGTAGTTCGTCCATTTTGTTGTTAATAAACTGACATTTCCGTGTGTGATGGTGGAAAGCACGTGATGAAACACGTCTATTTTACGAAGTTCTATAGGCCTACGTATGGATTTATCAATTTATATACACATGCTAATTGGACTGCAGGACAAGGCCATTTTTCGTGATTTTCCGTAGTCCCATCCGTGGTATTTTAGAAATCCTTAATGATGATTATTCAAATATAAACCCATAAATCCGGTTTGTTATTCTAATACCATGTGCGCGTTTTTGAGAAAATTAATTAATCATGACGGTTATTTATAATATTGTGACCAGTGTACAAACCACCGGGAACTTTCACCGTGTGCAAAAGTAAATTACGTGGCTGGAATGTCATTCCGTCATATCCTCGTTCGCAAACTTGGGAGTGCTTGACAACCTATGCAGTCACAATGCTTTTGTGAATCCGCTGATGTTTGAAAACTGAATAGGAATTTGGGTGAGGTATTTGAGTGCAGCCATTCTATAAATACTGGAGAACAGCGTGAATTGCTTTTGTTAGGTTCATACAAAAGAATACCTTCTCTGGCAGTGCATTCCAATGTGCATATAGGCCTAGTGCCACGGGCATGCATAATTACTAATAACATAGCTGTAAAGAGCAATCTAGCGAGTAATGTTCGTGTCTGTGAAATAGCTATTAAAGGTAATTCCTTCTTCTACGAATGGGACTGAGGAATTTGCCTCACTAATTAGTCGATTATCTCATAAATGCGCGTGTAAAATTTGGCGAACAAAGGCGTTTTCTCATCAGCAACTTCATCTTAATCAATTTGTAATGCTATTTTTGAATACCACTCTGGAGACTACGGAACTTTTTTTCTAGAGCGTTTTTTGGTCCATCCCTATAGTCCAAATGATATCTGTTCTAAAATATGGAGTTCATCCTCAGTATCACTCTCTTATGAAGATAGACGTTTTCTTCTTCGCTGGATGTGGTCTTCTAAGACCGCTTCAGGGTAACATATTGGTATTTTATGTTTGTTGGCGGTCTTTCCGAACCATCAAAATTTTTCACGGGAAATATGAAACCGATTTACGATGCTAGTGTGAATTAAACACTCCACCCCTATGGGAAGCAAAAATATGTTAATTTTTTTTGTTCCAGCCCCTGTGCCGTGGGTGAGCCTGCATTGGATAATATCTCCGTCTTGGAGAAGAAAGGAAAAACAATATTCATTGAATTCATTTTACAGTAACTTCACGAGGACAACATGGCAAGATCCCTTAAACTCAAAATGCCTGCGTTATGGTGTATGTTGCAATACTTTTGGCAAGGGAGGGTATATGATTGATAGAGTTTAAATTTTTTGTATGATTGCAATAGTGAAAATAAAGAAAATGAAATGCTTAAATGTACTTTGGTGGTTTGAACCATTCTTTAAAAGTAATATATTAGCAATTTTTTTTTAAATTATGCAATGAAGCGTTAAATGTAACATTGTTATTATCAACAAGTTGATAGTTTAAGTTTTGCGGGGAAGAATGATCAAAGGAAAAAAATGTATGTTGCAAACTGATTCCCTGTTTTAAAATAAATATATCTCACAATGTACAACAACTTATCAATATAATATTTTCTGAAAAAGTGGTTATACTGATTTCTGTTTCAAATACACCCGAAACATGACTAAATACCATTTCGAACATGGTGTAAATATATTTCTTTCTTTCCTGAGAATTGTAGTAAAATGGAAAAGTATCAATAATAAATTGCGTTACCAGAATATGTTTAGTAGCCATGCGATTCTTCCCCCCAAAATCAACCCGAACTACTGTATCAAAATATTTCATACTTACCCTCTGCTCGCACTACGAAACCGAAGATGACCACAATTGTGATCACGCGGTTCATTCTAATAGTTAAAGATGATGCAGTTGTCTGGTCTTAATATTGGATGAATGACAGATGTCGGAAAAGGCATAAAAACTCGTCATTCCATGACAGCCATAACCAACTGTCTAACCACCGGACTGGTCAAATATGAAATTAAAAACCCATATAGATTGGAAATGTTCATAATGCACTACACGAATTCACGAGGGGAAGTAAACAAAGTTATCTAATATACACAGACTTCTATTTGGGCGATTAAGGATAAATTTGTAAACTGTTTATATTGCACAAAGAATTTGACACTGATGGTGCAAAGTTAATGTAAATACTTCATTTTTGACCAATTGAGAGCTCAGACTTTGTACGACCATATCGGTGAGAGGTGAGTTACGTATTATTTGCAATTTGCTAGATTATATTAACCTGCCTTGCACTATCACGTTGAATAAAAATGACATTCCGTATTTTTTTGATTATCTACATCTATTTGCTATCTTTTATCAATAATATTTTTGAATTATTCAGGATTGTTTTTTTTTGTAGGTACGTGAGATACCTACCAATGCCACTGTCATTCCGCAATGTCAATGTATCAGATTCATAACGTACACACACACACACACACACACACACACACACACACACACACACACACACATACACACATACACACACACAGACACACGCACAGACACACACACACAGACACACACACACACACACACACACACACACACACACACACACACACACACACACACACACACACACACACACACACACACACACACACACACACACACACACACACACACACACACACACACACACACACACACACACACACACACACACACACACACACACACACACACACACACACACACACACACACACACACACAGAAATGTAGCTTCTTAGTATACAACTTCACTGAAGTACATGCACAGTTGTAGATTTTGAATCGTTCACCAAATGAAACCTTCACACACAAAGTGTTTTCTATTATACAGAGACCAGATTCTTGTCATTGAATATTCTATAAAAATATGACAAGCTTTCTTGAAGAATGTAAATTCGTTTTGAATATACTGATGTCATCATGTAGATATGTTTTAATTCTTAATTCATGCATGTATTTAACTTTAGTTTGTATATTATGTGATATTTCTTAACTTGTGTCTACATTTGTCTTAATGATTATTTAAAGCCACAGGCTAACAATGACCACAGTTTAAAGTGATAGGCTAACATTGTGGAGCTTCAATTTAAAAAAATTGTCAAACTTTGGTATCTGAGCTACATAGTAGTGTTCAAATGGACAAATAAACACCATAGTATATACAAGTTTGGTTTGGCTGCGATTGGCAAGGTGTGCATGAATAAACAATTTCTACTCCGGTGGATGATAAAATAGCCTAGATCAGCACACAGTAAGTCTATGGGAGGAAGTGGGCAGGTGAATCGGGTCAATTTAAATGCTTGTATAGATCTTCACTGTTTTAAAGCACTAAATCATTTTGAAATACAATTTTTTTTCAGGGCTTCATTTTTAGACCTTATCAAAGACACCTAGGGCATGGGGATTTTGTAGCTCACATATTTTTAACTGTCGTAAATGTTAGCCAGTGGCTTTAAAAAAAAATGTGATCTACATAATCCTCCATGTCCTAAGTGTCTTTGATAAGGTCTAAAAATGAAGTCCTGAAAAAACTGTACTTCTATATGATGATGTAGTGCTTTAAAAAAGTAAAAATCTACAAGCACTCAAGTTGACCGGATTCCCCTGCCCATTTCCTTCCATAGACTTACTGTGTGTAGATCAAGGCTTTTTATCCTCCACCGGAGTGCAAATTGTTTATTCATGCATATCTTGCCAGTGGCAGCATAACTTTCCAAACTTCTGTATTTAAGGGTGTTTATTCGTCCATTTAAACACTACTATGTAGCTCAGATATCAAACTTGACAATTTTTTTAAATTGAAGCTCCATAATATTATCTATCACCTTAAAGCCCAAGCTTAGTTTGGGGTTTTTTTTGAAAGCTTATGTCCAAAGGTCATATTCCACCAATAACAGATTCTGAATGTCTTTCGTTTTTTTTTAAATTAATTAATGAAAAATCTCGGGGAGGACCCCGAGATTTTTCGGGGTACCCCGAGATTTTCGACTATGTTTTACATTACAGCATCCAAAGGGTTAATAAGGTGGTAACTGTGTAGGTTATCCAAGTTATACCTCATCAAAAAGAGCAGAGTCTGCTCTTTCTGATGAGGTATAACTCGGATAACTTTAACACCTTATTAACCCTTTGGATGCTATAATGTAAAATATAGTTGAAAATCTCGGAGTACCCCGAAAAATCTCGGGGTGCCCCCCCCCCCGAGATATTTCATTAATTAATAATAAAAAAACCGAAAGACATTCAGAATCTGCTATTGGTGTGATATGAACTTTGGGCATAAAGCTTTCAAATAAAAAAAAATCCCCAAAACTGAACTTGGGCTTTAAGAATCAGTTAACCATGTAGTCCACTATATATGTCAGTGATGTACATGCCAATGCACTCCTTAACGGCCTTTTCTGTACACATCATTGCAGGTGCAATCATTGTCTTATATAGCAACATTTATGTTTGGGTATTTCATTTGTATTTCTTATGGTAGTATTGTATGCTTCGTGTTTCTTTTTTATAATTAGTACATGGATAAATGAATTGAATAAACTGAATAATTTGCACTCAAGCTCAGACGAATGGAAAACTGACTTTGTATTGTAAAATGAAACGAAAATGTAAGACGCAAAAGTGATGTGGGATATGTACTGTATTATCATTAATATTACGATACTCTTTTTCCTGTTGTTAAATTATTTTCCTTCTTCTTCCTCTTCTTTCTTCTTCTTCTTCTTCTTCTTCTTCTTCTTCTTCTTCTTCTCTCTCTCTTCTTCTTCTTCTTCTTCTTCTTCTTCTTCTTCTTCTTCTTCTTCTTCTCCTTATTATTATTTTTCTATCGGACAAAACAATACAAAGACATTCTTACAATATGAATACGAATGCATCGCACTGCCACGGTGCAGTCATAGGACCATCTCATCCCCAAATCCAGATGAGTGCATCATGCATGCAAAACAAAAGATAAACAGATCCGGCTAATCAACACTTAGAAATGAGAATGGATATTAAAACATAAAATCATACGCTAATTCCGCCAACATATTACATTAAAATTCGCGACATACCATAAACCAATGGGACATTAAAGGTCAGTGACATGATTGTGAACACTTGAAAAAAAAAACAAATGAGTTGAAATATATACCAACTATGCACCAGCTGGAGTGGATATACCAGCTAGAAGGATTTGTCTCTAATTTGTTTACTTAAGGAGAATCAAGCATGGACACGAATTCTATCGGGGCACGATAAAAATAAGCCCCATAGAGAGCCACGCAGCAGGTTTGCCTGCCACGAGGGATATTGACATTAGTTGTTTTTAGAATGAGATAACGTTTGACTCCAAGATTTTCACAGGAGAATCCTTGCATAGACTTGATTCTAGAGTAGTTTCAGCCCAAGTTGAGGACTATCCCCCCCAATCATGTCATAAAGCTTTAAGAATCTATTCATGTATGAATACTTTTTGGAACAAACATATCCGTATTAATGTTTAATTTAACACAGTGACGTTTGCACAAATAAGACTGCTTGCACAAAACATCGAATGCGTTGGCGTTTGCTCACAAATCGTGAGAGGGACACTCCAAGGAGCACTCCAGTTATCACCGTGATCATGATCGATGCCACCTAAAGTATCATACGCAACTTCTAAAGTATGTAACATAATCCGCAACTGATGTTTGCCGTCCGGGGTTGTGGTTATACCGACCAGATATCCTAAGTACGTTGCCAAGAGTTGCTTAAGAGGTGTTTAAGTGTGTGCCTTTCACTGTCGATAAGCTGAGAAACTGGTTTTGTAAATACTAAGCGCACGCGGAAACAATATTAAATCAATTTTATTATCATTTTTGTTTTAGATAATGTACCGTATTCCAGCCGCTAAAGCAAGCTTCTGGTGACTTAACTTATCCTATCTTCATCAAGCGAGATATTTAATCAGTTTTATCATTGTTGATTTTTTTTGTATCAATTATTTCTTTTACCCTGAAAAACAAAAGCAAATTTTACCTGACTTAACTCTCTTCTCCTTTTTATAAAGCGACAGGTGGGGTTACACCCCTTGCATATAATGCAAAAACTAGGGGGGGGGATTTAACAGAAAACTTATATTCAATCTTAAATAACGTATTTTTGTTACTACTAAATATGAATTCATCTAAGATTTCAATCTTTAGGAAATTACATTGTTTAGAGCGAGGTGAATCATAAGAAATATAATTATAAGTTTATATTTATTCACTCATTTGATATATTACCGCTATATAATATAAAGCCAAATTGTTTACCTCCAATATAAATGTATAGGGGCAAGTATACAGTTTAAAAACAATTAACCATATAACACATATCAAAGACAAGACAATTATGTTACACACATTAAATGTCCAGATACTAAGTAACAACTAACAATTACTGTTGAATAAAGGTTGCTATTACTGCGGAGCTTCACAGATATGCATTAGAGAAATGAAAACATTACTTCATGTTTCTTGCAAAGAATATTTACAGAAATTTCCATAGAAGATAATAAAGGAAATTCATATCGGTATATATTATGTCAGAGTCCGAATGCATGGTTGCATATTTATAGTATTTGCTCGGCAAACTGTGGTACTGTTCATCGTAGTTCAGTTGAAATATGATGCTTGCTACATGTTACCCTAAACTGATTAACAAAAAAAGACACACAATAAGATAAACACATTATTGGAATTAATAAGTCTCCTGTAATTACTATTACATTAAAACCACCTACATCAATTCAATTAATCCGCAGTTGACAGATATACACCGATTGCACTGGTCTGGTTTTGGTCTATTTCTTCACCACCTCCGTTTATTAATTCCGTACAACTTTATTCTGTAATTGCCACATTTTGTTTACCTGCAACTATAAATATGAAACACAGTCAACAATGACCTTTATCCTAATCTGAATATCAAATCACTTCAATACACTCTTTGATTTTTTATATTCATTTTGGTGCAAATTATTTCCCTTTTTAGGATATCACATAAAAACTGTAGTGTAGGACAGTGAACTACATTATTTGACATGAAATTACATTATTGGTATTTCAATAATCATCCAAATTTACAACAGTAAATCAATATATCCAAGCAGCTAACAAAAATCAAAGACAAGTCTAACGTATTTGTCCACTATTCACACCTATACCGTATCAGAATAATAAACTGTGTGTATATGGCCATGCACTATTAAGATATACATAAATATTTATTTTGATTAACAGGCATCATTTTTACAATCACATCCTAGCCATCGTAGGTGTACGTAAGTTTAATAAGCACACGTTGTGTGTGTATAATACGCTAACAATATTATTATCGAAAAAATCACCCCTTTCCAAATATTCTAACATTTTTTTGAGAAAATAAGAATCAAATACCCACCCTAGTGTGCACTGACGAACAATTAAGTGTGTTCAATGGGAGATACATTTTAGGTGGGTATGCGTAACTATGGTACACGTTACATCCATAAGCCAGAACACTGAACTTAACGTCTGAATCCTGATGAGTGACGTCATGATAGCCGAGGCCCACATTAAGGCGCCAAACGGTGTAGCCCAGAATTCTGAGTCGATTAACTAGTGGAATCGACGAGATAGCAACGCCGTCAAGCATGATACCATCCTCGTAAGTTGACTCCACTGTGATGCTGACATGATTTTCACTATAAGAACTTTCTGGAAAAACTACTGCAAATGCTACAGGTCCCCTAGGCCATTGTTGAACAGCAGGTACAAGACTCATAGCAGGATCACCAATATAATCTGTATACACTCCTTTATGGTACCGCATGACAAGGACGGGTTTGTCAGTTATCACCAGCCAGGGACCATCACCATCAGAGCCACTAACATCTATTTCATGGTAGCCGTAAGACTCAATGGACAGTGTCTGTGACACGTTAGATACTGAGATGAAACTAATAGACGTGTTTTCATGTCCAGACAAGACACGTAAAATGAAACCACTGGTACGATCAAAAAGAGAAGAAATGATAAACTTCGATCCCCACCGATCTATAGGTGGAATCTGCTCCACCAGATAGTTGCAAAAGTCGACGCCCTGGGAAACCTGAGCACAGTCATTACCAGATACAACGGAAACTGGATCAGAAGCAACCACCCTTGTACCCGTTAAATCAGAAAATTTTTGGAACTGTATTGTCTGGTACTCACTCAGTCCAACTGTAAGAATATCATTGGGCCCATAAATTTGACCTCCATATTCAAATTCCGATATAAATGTTATTTCAACTTCGGTAGCAACGTCGCCAGCAGTTATGACAAACTGAGACGAAAATCCGCCTGATGTAAATGGATCGTACGTCGCTATTATGTATTCATTACCAAGACTTTCAGAGGAAATTGACGTAAACTTTTCCAAGCTGTTACCATCTTGTGACCAACCTTGTACCGAAATATCTGCACTAGCTTTAATGATTATTGTACTATTTTGATAAGTTGTCCCGATCGAGAGAGGGACTTGACTAATATCTTGGATGTATTGATCTCCTTTGGAAAGGTTGAAGTAAACGTCAAGTTGGTGTGCAGTGAGGTGAACAATTACGTTTTCAGATACCGACGTGGTAAATGATAGAAACGTTTGCGTAGTAGCTCGGTTTTGATAATTTGATGGAAAGGCGAAAGCAAAGTGAGTCCCAGAGGTACTACCGAAGCAGTCATCTGTAATGATAACACGAAAACTTCATTTAGCGTGAGACCAACTTTCAATCAATCAATACATATTAAACAAATAGTTAACGTTGGTGAAGTGATGAGACAGGCTACAACTTTTGAGATGATCTGGATGTAGCTATCTTCTCTCTGGTTGGTCTATGAAATTTTTGAATAAATTTGTTAAGAAATTTATGTGCACAAAAGTGTTCAGAGTGTGATGCTTAAATTCTGGGCTTGGAAAGAAATTATTGATAAGAGTAAAAGTGTGTCAAATGATGTTCATTTGTTTTCATATTTATAGAATTACCAGGAGGTGCTGTTGAATCTTTAGTTGTGCCATAAGTCGTAGAGGTGATATCAGAGATTCTAGTTGGCTCTGTAGTTGTGACATCAATGGTTGTAGTTGCGTCAGTAGTTGTAGTTTGATCGGTAGTAATATCAGACAAAGTAGTTGGCTGTACAGTTGTGACAACGGGCGTTGTTTCTTCAGTAGTTGGAGTTTTATCAGTAGTAGTTATGATAGGTGGCGTCGTTGGTTTGGTAGTTTTGCCTGCTGTCGTAGGTTTGGTAGTGATTGTTCTTGAAGTTACTGTTATCGGAAAGAAGAATAAGCATTAGGGTAAAAAGAAATATGCTCAGAATAATAGGTATAATTTTAACATTTAGGCGAAGTTTTATGTTAAGTTCATGCTGTATAAACCGTAAACAATACCTTTATTTTTCTGACAAATTGATATTGCAACATTTAACATTTTGATCATAGTTATAACTAAAGGCAGCGGCGTAACTGAGGAGGCACTTTAGCTCAATAGTGAGCCCCTCTCAAAGAAAAAAAAAGGAAAAGAAAAGAAAGGAGAAACAGAAAGGAAAACTGGGGCGAACCGAGAAAGAAATTTTGCGAAGTGAACCTTTTGAAATAACTGGGGGTGGATTAATCATTACAAATTCGTTTTTATTTAAAACGGCTGCTTATCTGTTTGTTTACTCAAAGTGGCAACATAGGTTTGCAAGACAAAGTGAATCTTCGAGCAGTATTGAAGGTGCCACGTTTACTTTACCGCTATTTCTTTTCAACGAACTATCCACAGATGAGGTTACTATATCAGACTACTGAAACTATTCTTCTTTCGGGGGAGGAGGGGATGGACAAGCGGTGTGTCCAATGGGTTGACCCAAATTACCACACTGATCAAAGGTATCGGTCATTTCTTTACATCTTAATGGCTACATTTGAAAAATATACTCATGTGTTTAGTAATAACACAGCAGCTTACTGCTGTATTTCATGTTTATTCATGTTTTTAACGGAACCATTGAACGTTAGTGAAACGTTCCCGAAATGAAAACAACGTTTACTACTAAGGGATGATTAAACACTTATCATAAAGCTTTATTAGGCTTTTGTGGGGAGAATCTCCCAGGTATCTTATTACGTTCTCATGATTATAAAGTGACATTTTACCCCTAAAATTATGCAAACTTACCGGGTGGAGTGGTTGGAGCGCACGATTCCCCGAACAGATGACTCGCTGCTGGAAAGGCATATGCAAAGAAATTACCACGACCATAAACGATGACACTGAAAGAAACGGCAGGATCAACATGAGTGACTGAATGCATGCCCTTGGTTACATCGACACTCCAGACAGTATGCGCCCCATCGCTCATATGCGGTGTTGACGAATATTCCAGAAAGTTGTCATCCAGGAGGAGCCCCTCTTCATCCTTGGTATCTACTATGATCTGTACGTAATCGTTACTCGTATTAGAACTCGGTGTAACTGGAAATGTGGTGACACCCGTGACAAACTGGCGTTGAGGGGGAATTATGGTCATGGCAGGGTTGGCTCTATGATCTCCCAGCATTCCTTTTTGATATTGTAACACGAGGATGCTTTTGTCAGCTTGTATGGTGAAGGTGGTTGGCCATGTGACGTCATAGTCAAAGTCTTCTGCGGCATCTAATGTTACTTGTTCCGACATAAAGTTGACTGTAGTATCGTCAAAAGCAGCGATTATTCGTAAGATGAATCCACTATCAGATTGGCTAGGAAAGGATGCGACCGTGACCGTCATACCCCACGTGTTGACTGGTGGCATTTGCTCGACTACGTAGTTACATGACGGGAAGCCGTTAGGAATGCGGGCGCAACTAGTTCCCGATACCACTGAAACATGGGTGGGAAGAAATGACTCTAGTACCAGTAAGATCCAATCTACTCTGAAACTGAACAGTTTTATTCGCACCTAACATTATACTCAGCTGTCGAGATGGTCCATATAATGTTCCGTCAAAAGTAATGTTTTGGCTGAACCATATAGTAACGAAACTTTCAATATCTACAGCTGCCACAGTGAAAACCGAATAGTAACCTTTAGCGGGTGGGTAGCTTGCAGTGATGTATTCACTTCCCAGACTAGAAACAGGTATGGCCAAAAAACTCTCCATGGACAATTTTCCCGAACCTTGGCCAATAACCGAGATGTCCCCATCAGCATTGACGATCACCGCACAGTCCTGGATTCCAGTTCCAGAACATCGCGAATTCTGTGATAAATCTAATGACAGTACGATTCCTTTGGACACATTGCCCGACATCATCACCCCTCCCATTTCTAGAACGTCAACTCCAATAGTAGCCTCTGAGGATGTTGTAATGACAATCGATTGGACGTACGTTTCGTGGTTTCGACTTTCTGGAAAGGCAAATGCAAATCGTCGTCCAATGGAAGAACCCGAACATCCATCTGTGCATAAAATAGGATAGACAAAATGTGTCACTCTATTGTTATCTTATCTAGTAGTTGCAATTATGTATGTGATTAAACACACACAGACACACAGACACAGACACACACAGACACACACAGACACACACACACACACACACACGCACACACACACACACATCACACACACAACACACACAAGCCGCGCGCGTGCGCGCGCACACACACACACACACACACATAACACACACATACATACACAAATGCTGAATTAGCTAAGCAATTCAAATAATTCAATTTAATTGTTTATTTCGAAAAGTTCTTAGTCTGATGAAAGTTTAAATGGCGGGAATGTACTTTGGCTTCAAAGGTTTAAGCTCCTAAACACCTAGATCTATGTATAAATGAAAATATTATGTCTAACTTTAGTTTATTTCATTATCACTTTTTCACTGTTCTAAACCATGCCACATTACTCTGTTTTCATCTATTAATCATATTAAGGTGCCATAATACCACATTATATTACATTTATAAAATACTCAAATGTGGGTCAGGTAATAGAGTACACGTATAATACCAAATCCTGTAAAGTGTCTTGGTAAAGGAATTCTGAAAAGAAGAATTAATAGCAAAGGGCGTCTTGCTCCACTGAGACAAACCACTTCATATAGATTTGTCAATTGCAATGGCCTTTCTCTTCAAGAATGTGTAATTAACTCATTTATTATCAGCCATTTTAACCATTGTTTTTTTTCTTGAAGAAGATATAGTTGTTTTGCAGGTTTGACCACGCTGTTGGTCAGGTTGTTTCTTCCTGTGAGATCTTTACAGAATGAACATACAGAGGCGATGTACAAAGGAGGGAACCAATGTCGATTTAATTGTGTGGGCCAGAAAAGGTTTAGGCTTGAAACCAACCACGAAATGGCTACTATATAGGCTCTAAATGTTTCCTTATTATATGAAAAAACATATGAAAGATATTACCAACAGGAGTGGTTGCTATGCTGCAAGGTTCACGGATTAGATAACTCGCTGCCGGGAAGGCATATGCCATCAAATCGTCATGGCCATATGAGACAACACTGAAGGGAATGAGAGGATCTGCATGTCTGACTGAGTGCATGCCCTCCTTCACATCCAGATTCCAAATGGTATATATACCATCACTCATATGCGACGTTGTCGATGCCTGGAGAAGGACACCATCTGCGATAATCCCATCTTCATCTTTGGTCTCCACTGTGATCAAGACGTTATCGTTACTAGTGTTAGAACTGGTAACGGGGAAAGTGATGATATCTTTGACAAACTGTCGTCTTGGGGGAACTATGGACATGGCAGAGTCGCATTTAGATTCACTCGCCATTCCTTTTTGATATTGTAACACAAAGATGTCTTTGTCAGCTTGAACGGTGAAAGAAGTCGACCATTTGACGTCATAATCGAAGCTCTCTGTCGCCTGTAGAGTTACTTGCTGAGACATAAAATTGGCAACGGTATTATCAAAAGCAGCGATTATTCGTATGGTGAATGCACGGTCAGATTGACCAGGGAAGGATGCTACCGCGACTGACTTTCCCCACGTATTTATCGGCGGCATTTGCTCAACCATGTAACCACAACGTTGAATATCATTGGTTACGTTCAGACACAAGGTCGCAGATACAATAGCAACTCGTGCGGATGATATAACTTTAGTTCCCGTTAAATCTAATTCATTTTGAAAATGAACCGTTTCATTTGCCATGAGAAATATGTGAAGTTGTCGCGTTGGTCCATATAATCGTCCGTTATACACCGTTTCGCGGATAAAGAAGATGATAATACTGGTATCAGTTTCTGCAGCTGTAACCGTGAATACTGATAAGCAATATCTACGGGAAGAAGTGAAACTTGCTATGATATACTCAGAACCTAGTCCCTCAACAGGAATTACCAGGAATCGCTCCATAAACGTCGTATGTGACTTCTGTCCAATAACTGAGATGTCGCCGTCAGCATCGACCCGAACTGTACAATCCTGCTTGCCGAGCCTTACACATCGGGAATAATTTGGTAATTCGAAGGAAAGTGCCCTTCCAGCTGATACTTTGCCCTCTGCCGTTATTCCACCGATTTCTGTCACGGTAACCGTTATAAATTCTGTCGACGAAGTCGTTATAAGAACTGAGTTGACTTCCGTGACACCGTAGTTGGTATTCGTTGGGAAAGCAAACGCAAATCGACGCCCGCTGGTGGAAGCGAAACACTCGTCTATGTCAACATACAAAAGTAACATAAATTAACATATTAATTAGCACCACTGAGTACACCCTTCACAGTTTAACCAAACTATGTTTCTTTTTGAGACTCAGAAGATGAGATCTATTTCTTCAGGCAACAGCAAATCAGGTCACCCGTAAGAAAAATTTGAATACCAACCCCAATTCGAATCATTTCCGATTAGCCCCCAAATCGCCTGCCAGTATTTAATCGCCTTAAAATAGTCGCTTTAGCCAATATAAGAGAGATGGTACAATTAGCGATACAGCCATTCTAAGAAGGGACCAAGTTGTCCGAGTATAGCCAACTATCATATACAAGACGAATCTCCATCGTGAGTTTTAGGATACCTCACAGATGTTGCAAACAATTTTGAAATGGATTTCGATCATTATGTCACGGAAGCTCACTCCATTGAGCTTTTTCAGAACTTTTACTAGAAGCGATGTTTTTTAGGTCTTGCTAAAATTATTTTTATCCCAATTTTTTTTTGGAAACGAAAGATATTTCTTCAGTGGTTCACAGCCGCTCATGGAATCAATTATTCCCAGATTGATGATTATTAGGCGTCCAACTTCTCCGCACTCACTCTGACACTTTTTCTAAGCAAAGAACCCGGAGAATTTGGTTCATCTTTTTTGTCAGCACCATTAAGCATTTGTGAGGTCTTTTCCTGTCACATTGCTTTGCATAAAAAAAATGTTGTTTTGAGACTATACATCTATATAAAAAGACACCGGGATCTAACATGTAGTTCCAACTGTGTTACAAATGTCATTTATTTTTTGAGAAATGAGTTATTTTTATCTGTCCAATCATAAGAATGATGTACGTACCTAGCGGTTTGAAGTCAGTCGGTTTGATGGAAGATGTTGTATAAGTCTTACTATTTTCTGCATGGTAGGAATTGTGAAATGAGATCATAAATGAGGAGAACTGGCGTTGCAAAACGGCATTTATCTCGTATTGCGCATTAACAACAAGAGAAATTATCTTTTACACCAAACAGATGGTTCAGAGGTATTGTGTTCTCGTAAAGAATTTTTTTGTAATATATGGTCTAGAATAAAGCGAGCTTTCCTTCAGTCTATTACGAATTGTAAGATTAAGATCATTTACGAGCGTTTATGAAGGCATAATGAGAATTACATTACAAAATATGTCAATCGTTATTCTATGGGAAGAGGGGAAGATTTCTGTGAAATTTCTACTTGTATGAGTAATGGTTGAATGAAGAGGCACCCAATTTTACAGAAAAAATTAATAAAAGAATACCTGTAGAAATAGACGCCGTTGTTGCAGTTGGGTTGTTAGATGATTTCAAAAGTCTAGTGGTAAAGGCATTGGTTGTGGTAGTAGACCCAATTTTCGTGGTAATGGGTACTGTCGTCGGGTTAGTACTTGCAATTACAGGCGTTGTAGGTTTGGACGTTGTAAAAACAGGCGTTGTTGGTTTGGCCGTTGTAACAACAGGCGTTGTTGGTTTGGCCGTTGTAACAACAGGTGTCGTTGGTTTGGCCGTTGTAGCAACAGGTGTTGTTGGTTTGACCGTTGTAGCAACAGGCGTTGTTGGTTTGGCCGTTGTAGCAACAGGCGTTGTTGGTTTGGCCGTTGTAGCAACAGGTGTTTTTGGTTTGACCGTTGTAGCAACAGGCGTTGTTGGTTTGGACGTTGTAATTGCAGGCGTTGTTGTGGTTTGGTCCGTAGTTGTATCAAGAGGCGTTGTTGTTGGTATGGCAGTTGTTCTTATAGGCGTTGTTGGTATGGACGTTGTAATTACAGGCGTTGTTGGTTTGGGCGTTGTGACAACAGGCGTTTTTGTGGTCTGGTCAGTATTTGTATCAACAGTTGGTGGTGACATAGTTTGTTCAGTAGTAGCTGAATCAGTTGTCGAAATTGAGTCGGTAGATGAAGGCGGAAACGAACACGTCGGGTTTGATGGAATGTCTGAATAAAACAAAAACAGAGTGCTTGAATGATTGAATGAATTTATTCAAACTAGGTTTTATATGCCCATACAAGTGCTCCAGTGTCTCGCCTCCTGTACGTATCCTAGCATTTAAAACAACATTTAGAAATTATGTTTCAGTAAGTCATGATGGTTTGTAAGTAAGAAAAATGACCGTAGTTCTAATATGAAATGATTTTGACAAAACTGCAAATCATAGAGCTGGTACAATGTATGTTATATTTAGGAATGGCTGAAGACATTTCTTTTAAAAAGGCATCAATCGCATTATTACCAAACAACCGTCATTTCAGAGTTGAAATTAGGCGTCTGTGTCGCTGGTGTCTAAAAGTATTTAACGGTCAATCTGAAATGATGTTTCAGGTAACCAGTTGTGATATCAGCGTCGGCAAAAATGGGAAGACATGTCCTCCTTATCCCTCGAAGGACCCTCCACTGAAAATGAAAATGTTATTCAATATAGATGATTTGTATTATTTTCATTTGTTTACCTGGGTTACAGCTGCCGTACACCAAGTCATCGATAGCGATGTCGGCATTGTACGCGAGACCAACCACGCCCTCTATTGAGATACGTCCCGTAGAGAGTCCTGTCAACTCGACCTGGGCTATCGCCCAACAATCGGCAAACTCGGCGAATCGAGACCAGATCTGAAAGAAGTTATGTTATTGCAATTTAGATATTGAATCAATTTAAAGTTCAAAGTTCCATGCCTCTTGTTTGTAACAAATGGGAGATGTAAGTCATTTACAACGAATTACGCCATCTCTACCCCATACTACAGCTGATTCATTCACAAAGACAGGACCTATTAACGATTTTGAGTCAAACATCTTTACGACCAGACCTCCCCCCAAAAATCACAACCACGCCCTCTATTGAGATACGTCCTATATAGAGTCGTGTCAACTCAACTTGGGTAATTGCCCAACAATCGGCACACTTGGTGGATCGATACCAAATCTATCAGGAGATGGGTAACAGGAATATATTTGTGAATTTACATAGATACGATGGAGTGTAATGACTTAAATTTTGTAATCTCTGTATTTTCTTAAATTCCTTTTGTTATAATCACATATTGACTAAGAGCTGAAACCGTCGTGCTTTACATTACTTGAAATCAAAAATATGCGCGTCAAAGCTCTCATGTAGGTATTGGACTTGGTCACAAACTAAAATAATGTGCAATTTTGTTCAGATATTATGCTTTCAAAGATACCAAAACGTAAATTGCATAGAATTATGGGGTTATGTGTTCTAGTTGTCAATCAGTCTTTCAAAGTAACTCTGTAAGTTTGTGTGTACGTGTATGTGGGATTTCTTATGCATGTGTGTGTATATATATGTAACTTCTTTATCTATTGTCTCCATATATATATATATATATACTAGGTGTTAAAAATAATATTTGTTAATTTTAAAAATTGATAACACAAAAACTGTACAACAGATTATATTGGCATTGAGTATAGTTACAGCATAATAGTGAACATTTTTGTTTTAGGTGGTTTGAAGACGATATCAATAATCAGTTATGTAACCCATGCTTTTTTAAATAGTAAGGGTTCAGATTTTGCTCAAAATCCAACCCCCTGTACAAAATTTGAAACTGTACAGAAATCAAATGGTGTGTGTCGGAGTGTGTGTTCAGTTCCCACACAATAGAAATAAACAATGGCTGCCAGAGACTGCACCTTAGAGACATTGGTATGCAGTCTATCACAGACTCCGTCCAAGGAAGATTAATGCTTTATTAATATTCATAAATAGCCTGGCGACTGCTAGACTCTATTCACTATCCACAGCCATTGTCTATTTCTATTGTGTGGGGACTGAAACACTATTCACTGCACGACACACACACCATTTGATTTCTGTACAGTTTCAAATTTTGTACTGGAGTTGGATTTTGAGCAAAATCTGAACTGTAACTTTTTAAATAAGCGTGAATTTCATAAAAATAAGTATTGATATCGTATTGAAACCACCTCCAACAAAAATGTTCACTATTCTGCTGTAACTATACTCAATGTCAGTATAATCTGTTGTACAGTTTTTGTGTTATTAATATTTCAAATTAACAAATGTTATTTTTAACACCTAGTATATATATATATATATATATATATATATATATATATATATATATACATATATACATGTATATATCCGGTACAATAAAAAGCTGAACTGCTCCTTCCTTCCAACTTTTTATTTTTACATAAGTCCTATAGTTGACCACTTTTAACAGATTGCAATTCATCTAACATTGGATTCTATAATAGCATATTATTCACGTTCCAAATTGCAAGGATCATCCAGAACAGTAATTGACTTTTAATCTCAACAATCCATAGTATTTATTGGTTCGAATTATCCCAAAATTATTAGTTTGATCCAAGAAATACATTCTGGTAAAGTAACAAATAAGTGGCAACTGTAAGTTGAAGTAAATTTCAGAAGAAACAAAATAAGATTCAGTCATGTCAGCAGGCCATATGCTCATTTTTCTTTATGAATGAGGTGAACCTTATCAATAGTGCGAGTGACGTGTTCATTATGAGCCCTTTGCCCCGCCCGTGAACCTCTCCTACTCGGAAGAATTCGTTGTCACACTGAAACATTTATCGTTGCCCAGTCTGTTTTCAACTATATTCATGAAATACCGGTGTAGATGAGGTTCCGAAGTACACATTGAGTTGGCCGATGTTGAGTCCATACATGTGAAACCAAAACTGAAAACAACGTGTTTCTTGGCTGCAGCTTGACGGAGGTTGTATTGTTTCACTGATAAGCACTGCCCGCTCACCGTTACCATTGGGATAAATGGATGATTCCAAATACATGTAATAGCCACCTGTATATTGGGAAGATTTAAATAAAATGCGATAAAGCTGTGTACAAATAACCAGCAAATGTATCGCTGCAGGTAATATCACACTCCAAGTTGGTTTAAAGGTTAGTGACATGATTGGGAACACTTGAAAATGCCTCAAGAACCAAATGAGTTGAAATGTATACCAACTATACACTAGCTGGAGTGGATCTCCGAGCTGGCAGGATTTGTCTGTAATTTGCTTACTTAAGGAGAATCAAGCATGAACATACTTTTTCTAATTTTATCGGGGCACGATAAAAATAAGACCCATAGAGAGCCACATGGCCAGTTTGCCTGCCACGAGGGGTTTTATTTTAGAATGAGTCAACGTTTGACTACAAGATTTTCACAGGAGAATCCTTGCATAGTTCACTTGATTCTAGAGTAGTTTCAGCCCAAGTTGAGTACTACCACCAATGATGTCATTAACCTTTAAGATTACATCGAAATGTTCCTACAACTATCCACTGTTGCACATACAACGGTCGGCCCATAGCATTGTATTCTAATCTCTGCGAAATTGTGAATGTGACTACAGTCGTAATTGTAATTTTAGGAACACTGAATTACATTTTGTGCAGTAAAATTGTCCTTTTGCTGGAAGAGCTCTTTTTCCCATATGATAGATTTTGCTCTTGTTGTAGTAGGTTTTTGGCTGGCCCTGAATGTTAAGAATCCCTAGTTTGGTCATAGATTATGACTATGTGAGAAATTGATAATGTAAATAAATGGAAAATGACAGCTTTATAGCTCGTTCCTCTACGGCATGGACTTTCGTAGTTAGTACCTTTTTCAAAAAAAAAAAAATAACGGTCCGTTTTGATATTTTTGCTTGGTCTTCAAAACCTTTGGACCATGAGCACTTGTGACAGTTATCCCAGAGACTTGCTACAAGGTGCCTGTAACTCAACAAGCACGTAGTCACCAGCTCCTATGATGATAATGTTGCAAAGTCATCGAAAGTCCGAGCCGCGGGGTACAGCTGCGACCTCGTCCAACAACCTGTATCTCCCTCCAGGACCAACGGGCCACTTGCGTATCAGAATAGATATACCATTTTTGCCATCGTTTGGCCTCAGGCCTTGTCTATACTCGTCCCGTCACCCTTACTTCCGTAGCACAAGTAATTCTCCATAACTCATGTCCATCCCCGTATTCAGATGAAATCTATCCAGGGCGCGAATTCGTCTTGCGCCCGAATATTGGACGATAGACTCGTTCGTCCATCGTCTGCACCCATTCCGACTGAGGGCAGGACAAGTGGACATCGATGTCCGTCGAGGTGTAAATCGCGTACATATACCGTGCTTACAAAATTCTCGTTGATTTAGTAATTGGTTCCAAGCAATATAATTGTCCTTTATAAAGCAAAGAAAGCACGAAACCGATACACATTGAATGAGGGATACAATAACTTACTTCCATCAGGCTGGGTGTGGTCACCTGCAGGACCGGTAGGTTCTGAGGGCGTCCTTCCTTTGGCATCGTATCCATCGATGTCATCGCGTAGTGTGCTGCTTCCAGTCAACGAAGATGGCGGTTCAAAGTCAAAACTTAGCGTTGGCTGCAATTTGGAATCAAGGTGTTTACTATGGTTTGATACTTTAAAAATCTTTTTAAGTCTTTCATTAGGTTGAAACAAAGTAAAGGGGACCAATGATACTGCCATTCAAAAGAACACAGACATAAGAATTTGACATTTATTTATTTATTTATTTAATTTCGCGGTATAAAAAAAAAAAAGACACAATCAGGTCGATGTAGTCAAAACTAAAATTTACCTGATTTACAATAACAACATAATATATATATTAATACATCATTAAGCGTCTATTAAATTTAATACATAAAACAAATCAGGTAAACAAATTATTCATTGTAAATGCAAACGGTGCTGAATCGAACCGGTTATTACAGCATTGTAAATGCATAACTTGCATTTAACAGTGACAAAGGAGGCGCAATATATATTTATGTAAAAACAAACAAAAAATAAAAAACCCAAAGGTTATTGAGGGTAAATGATATTT
>JZLH01S0041382.1:5536-20482 GCA_001188425.1 Eucidaris tribuloides
TCGCAGCCCGGATAGCTGTAGACGACGGGTTCGAAACCTGGTTCATTTCTTCTGACATGTTTGTTAAAATTATAGATCTGCAGTTGCGATCTAAAATACAGAGAGAGACAAATGAAAAATCTATTACATCGAATGATTAATGAACTTCCAAATTCTGTGTTGAGGTTTGGAAGCCCTTACCTAGACCTATACCAGATAAAACAAACAATCAAAATCTGCCTTAAAAAGAATTTTATTTTGAGTGGTTTTGAATTAATTTGTATAAATTAGCATAATTAACAATCTTTCAAATTCTGTGATGAATTTTGGAAGCAACCACCAAGCCCTATTAGATAATACAAACAGAACTAAGTTTTTGATGCTGACTCCATAGCTTAGTCTAAGTATGTTGACCTGAATGACCTTTGAACTTGATTTTGTGGCAAGGAGTACTTATTTATAGTTCCTAAATTATGCCCAAAATTCAAAAACTTTTCCTTGGTTAAGATTTTAGTTGACGCTGCCATCGTCACCGGAAAAGCGGCGCGTATGTCTCGATTTTGCTATGCATAGCAGGCGAGGTGAAAATGATATTTAATGTACATTTTGTTCATTATCAAATTATTGAATGCTTACAAACACCTTGGAGTTCACAGTTTCGTCTTCGATTTTTGTACCTACCCTCCCTACTCAAAAGTATTGTAATATAAACTATATCGCATGCATTTCGAGTTGAAGGGGTCTTTCTATAATGACGTCCTTATGAAGCTTATTATTGGAAAATAACAAATTATTTGAAATGAAATCAATGAATATTCTTTGTCCTTTCCTTTCCGAGGCGGAGAGATTATCAGGCGCACCCACGGCACCCACGGCAGAGGGGCTGGAACATGAAATTTAACATTTCCCCCTCCCTATAGGGGTGGGGTGTTAATTCACATTAGCATATTGATTCGGTTTTATATTTCCCGTTAAACGGTTTTGATGGATTGCAGAGACTTCCAACAAAAAAACAATGTAAATATGTTACTCTGACGCGGTCTCAGAAAGACGACCACATCCGGTCTTGTCTAAAATATGAAGCGTATCCTCCTTACCACCTTCTTGTGAAGACAGGAGGCGAAAAAAAATGTTAAATTTTATGTTCCAGCCCCTTTGCCGTGGGTGCGCCTGCATTTGATAATCTCTCCCCCTTGGAGAAGAAAGGAGAAAGAATTTTCATGGATTTCTTTTCAAATAATTTATTATTTTCCAATAATAAACTTCAGACATCGTTAAAGAAAGACCTCTTCAACTCAAAATGCATGCGTTATAATGCATGTTGCAATACTTTTGAGTATGAATATACACCATAAAGACAGTTGGTGGTTTCGGACTACCCAACTTACCAACCCGACAGTCTCTCGTCCTTTGTAAACCTATTTCCCTTATAATTTCTCAGATTGTTGAGAATCCAAAGCAGTTTTTATGAATAAACATCTCTGACCACACACACACACACACACACACACACACACACACACACACACACACACACACACACACACACACACACACACACACACACACACACACACACACACACACACACACACACACACACACACACACACACACACACACACACACACACACACACACACACACACACACACAACACACACACACACACACACACACACACACACACACACACACACACACACACACACACACACACACACACACAACATACACACACCACATACACACACAACACAACACACCCCACCACACACACACAAACACAAACACACACATACACATAAACACACCGAACAGCACACACACACACATACGGTACATACACGTGATTGTGTGAATGTGTGTGTTGTGCTCTTGTATGCCAATCCGTTTTGAGGAGATGCGAGTTTACAAACACCGACAAAATTAGGAGGTCTATAGTTATTTTAGGAGCTCCTCATTATGTTGGTTGATTCGTGCGAATTTGAGGATTCATATCATAATGGTATTAGAATACCTTTTTTGCGATAATTCCCATTACGCTTATCTTTGAGGAGCTTCTCATTTCGCGGGAAAGACAGTGTAAAATGCATTATCACACATGTTGTGTACAAACAAAATGTTTATTGTATTTATCTTGAAGTTTGTATTTTTATCCGTTTAAATTTTGGAAAATAAATGAATTTGAATTTGAGTTGAAACTCGCAATTCCTCAAACTACGTATATTGGCATGCAAGTACACACATATATACCGAGTGGTCCAGAAAAAAACACAGAACGCTAATATGGGGACATTTCCTTCATTATACGAGACTATTTCAGAGAAATTGCTATTTTTCCGTTCATCAGATAGCGTCTTCTTCTCTGAGCAATGCAACATGTGGATCGTCATTTTTTGTTTTGTTTATAGTAGTTTTTATTTCAGAGCCAATTTTGCAAAGTATTAAAATTCAACTTAAGTTGGGGTAAAGCGGTAATGATGTGGCCTATTGATGGTGTCCCATAGAAATTACACGTAAAGTTGTCCCGCATACCGAATTTACATTGGTTTAAAAACACGGCCTTAAAATGAAATGTAAAAATCAAAATAGATAATCTTTGTGATATTTTATACTGGCAAAGGAATAGTCTAAAGCCTCCATTCCTCCACGATACGGAAAACAGAAAAAAAAAACTGCGGAAGTGGGAAATCATGTAATGGTGAAGTTATAACTTCATGAAATTGGTAGTAATTTACCAAATAAACAAATCATTCTTTAACTAAATACTACCATTACCAAGCATGAGAGAAACTACAGTGTGAGTCAACAAAAAGTTAACCAGTAGATAATTGCTCATTGTTTTAAAATTCAGCTTTGAACATTCTTTCCAAACATGTATGATAACATTTTGTTCAAATCTGAATTTTAAAACAATGAGCAATTATCTAGCGGTTAACTTTTTTTTGACTCGCACTGTATAATCACCTTAGCCAACCCCTCTGCCGTCTTCTCACTACCTGGCTGAACATTGGTAAACATTTATATTTTTTCTTGTTTCTGAAATGTTTGGGAATATGTTTATAGAATTTGAATCGCCTTGGCCTATTTCACTGGGAAACGATTTGAAATAGAATGAGTGTTTATGTTAATGTGTATGAAAGTTAAGGGTATGTAAGAGAGACCGGTCTGTGTATACAAAAAAAATCAGAGATCAAATAGCAGAGCAATTCCTCATAAACCCATGTCAACGGAGACGGAAGGGGAAGTGCAGCCCGGACTGCAGCTCCCATCTAAAGACGATTTTGTTTGCAATTCAGCTGATGATGTATTTCATTTCACAAAAATAGTCGAAATTTGAAGAGCGGGGGAGATGGGGTTTGATAAATAAAATGAAAGATACAGATGTATGTGTGTGTATATAATATACATAAAAGGTAGACAGATAGATAAATAGATCAGATTGTGTATATAATATACATAAAAGGTAGACAGATAGATAAATAGATCAGATAGATAGATAGATAGATAGATAGATAGATAGATAGATAGATAGATAGATAGATAGATAGACAGACAGATATATAGGTAGATAGATTGATAGATCAGATAGATAGATAGATAGATAGATAGATAGACAGACAGATAGATAGATGGGTAGATAGATAGATAGACAGATAGAGATAGATAGATAGATAGATAGACAGACAGACAGATAGATAGGTAGATAGATAGACAGATAGATAGGTAGATAGATAGATAGATAGATAGATAGATAGATAGATAGATAGATAGATAGATAGATAGATAGATAGAGAGGTAGGTACCAGAAGGGCGTTAACACTGAACCTGTTGAGAACCAGAAGGGCGCTATCACTGTACAAAGTCAATGACATTAACGCCCTTCTGGTTGTCAACGTGAAAAAAGTGTATGGGATAATAAACGATACATACTATATAATATTTGAATTCGATTCTTATTAAGCGCAAGATGACTCGACCCCCCCCCCCCCCACCACACACACACATTAAGCGTCCACTCCATCAATGTTGACGTCATTGCCGCCACAACCAATAAACATAGTCAGCATTTATGTTACATCGTTGGCCGTACATTGTGTAGTAAACACTTATTATATCATTCGCGTCATTAGTTCAACATTGGTATCAAACTGTTCTTAATGACTTTTGAGGAAAATGGACAACGCGTCGTGCTTCAACTATTCGGCCGACAATGAATGGGTTCTTACGGTGGTGTACGGCTCTCTCGGAATTCCTGGTTCCTGTATTGGGTGTGTTTTGAACGGTTGTACACTCGTTTTTATTCTCTGTCGAAGAAACCTGAGAAAACAACAAAACATATTCATGTTCAATATGACGGTGGCAGACTTTCTTTTCGCTCTTTCTACGGCGTTGAACGGAATTACTTATCTGGTTAGTTCGTATTTGTTTATGCTTATTTTGTGTAGTTCACAATACTCTGTGTGAAACTATGGACCTACCATGGTGCAACCCATTCCCTTTTCGTTATGCTATACGGTCACAAATAAAGCTGTGGTCACAAATACAAAAATTGGCCTGCTCGGCGGCCGGGCGGCGAGTTTTTAGCCAATTTCGCCCCGTTACCGAGCGGCAACCTCCATAGGCATCGTTGGTTTTCAGGGCATCGGTCGGTCGGTGCTCGGGCAGGCGCTGCCCGGGCACTGACCTAATCGAGCGGTCGCCGACGAACGATTTAGGTCAAAGCAGGGGGTTCGTCTTCGACACGCCTGTCTCCACCCGTGTCGCAACAACACCAGAAATCATCCCAAACGCGTAACCTATAACCAAATATAGCAGACCACCTAAATGGCGTAACACATCAGAAAAGCTAACCCTAATTCGTGACTCCAGGATATCCACTTATTCTGATACCTAAGTGGCGTGAACAGAAATCCACTTAATTTGATACCTTTATTTATTGCTAAATACTATGGAAATCAAACATAATTGATACTCCCACCCGAGTGTCCTTCTCATCTAAAACATTATGTACATTGCGAACCCTGAAGAGGTTCACTTATAACAATTCCATAAATAATTCTCTAAGTTATTTCAACACGTCTATTATTGTGAGATGTTATTAAGATCAACAAAAAATTATGCCACCCCTAAATGGGTAATCTACATAACCAAATTAGTATCCCTAAATTGGCGTGACATGTTGAGTAAAGGCTACCAAGTGGCTATGCCAGCGAACGGTGCTGAAAAAGACTACCCTTTTTCCAAAAAGACGTCGACGTACGCCAAGGGCTGGAAAAGGGAACCCTTTACGACGCTATTTCTGGACGCGGGTGCGTAGCAGGCCGTGTGGAGAGCGACCCCCCTGGGGTCAAAGTC
The DNA here is from genome assembly GCA_001188425.1 of Eucidaris tribuloides. Lineage (NCBI taxonomy): Eukaryota > Metazoa > Echinodermata > Echinoidea > Cidaroida > Cidaridae > Eucidaris > Eucidaris tribuloides. The sequence goes on from JZLH01S0041382.1 coordinate 10,877, forward strand.
GAAGCCGCTAAATCAAAGGCTGCCGAGCGGTCGCCACGCGGTCGCCACCCTGTTGCCGAACGGTTGCCACTGGGAGATCGGCTGGTCACTGGGCGGGTGAATTCAAAGTTGGTCGGCATCCGGATGGTGCCTACTTTACGCATGCCCGGATATCGCTAAGGCACTCCTCAGCGCGCTCCACAAGAGACAACAGCTAGATTTTTGTACAAAGTTTTCTAAAAGGCCACATTCCAGTGGCGGCGAGCAGGCTATAAATTATTTGTGACCGTAGCCTGAAGCGGCGACCACCCGATTTATATCCTGCTCGGTCGCCGCTGGACTTTAGGCATTATTGTTGGAGCCTAACTGGAGCATGTTGAGCTGGCTGTAAAGCCCTAGCGATGCTCGGGCAGCGCAAAGTCGATTTCCTGTCCGTTACCGATCGATTTCAGTTCAAAACTGGGCAAAATCCGGGAGCTTCTCCGCGCGGCGACCGGGCAGTGACCGACTGATGACCTACCGATTCCCAGACGGTCTCTAACCAGTTATCGGGCGATTTGGCGGCCTCCCACCGGCCATCGGGCGATTTTTAAGAAATCGGCCGGTGGCCCTCCGGTGATCGACAGGGCCCTGCAGGTATAAAGGCGTACTGGCGGCCAACCGCCGGGCTCCTCCGGGATTCTTTTTTCAAAGGCAACCTCGTTATATTTATGTGGTTGCCCCACTGGCCATTAACAATACAACTTTTTTCCCTTGCTCCATTGGTTTCCTCCTGTGCTTTTGGCTTTTTTTATTCAATGAAAACTGTAAAAAAAAAATGCATGTGGCCTTTTTGAAAACTTCGTACAAAATCTAGCTGTTGTCTCGTGCAGCGCACTGAGGAGTGCTTACCGAGCAGACACCATCCGGATGCCGATCAATTTTGAATTTAATCGCCCAGTGACCGACCGATCTCCCAGCGGCAACCGGTAGGCGACAAGGTGGCAACCGGGTAGCGACCGCTCGGCAGCCTTTGATTAAGGGGCTTTGATTTTTGACCGTTCGACGGCGACCGCTCGATTGGGTCGGTGGCACCGGGCGTGTTTTGGGCGGCGAGTGAAATCGAGCAGGCGACGCCAGAATTTTAACTGCGCGCTAAAACTTCAGCGGCTACCGACCGATGCTCTAAAAACCAGCGGTGCCTGGGCGGCTGCCACTCGGTGACCGTGCGAAATTGGCTAAAAACTCGCCGCCCGGCCGCCGAGCAGGCCAATTTTTGTATTTGTGACCACAGCATTACGTATATTCGTGTGTAGGCCAACCCTTTCCCAATGGCCAATAGTATAGGTTTTCCCGGCCATTTTCGTCATCTTTCGTCGACTTTCAATTCAGTTTCGTCTCGCGGAGAGCGGAGAGTGTGAATGCTATTTTCAGTTTAGTCATTTGCCTTTGTTAGCCTATGTCTTTCGAACTATATATCTTTCTGCATTTCTGCAGCTGAATTACCGTTTAACAGAGCCCTGTAATAGTAATTCTCCCGCTTCGCCGGGAAGGCACGCTAAAATGGTCTCGATATCAACATACACTCATGCTCATAATTATGGAATATTTTGTTGATACTCAAGTTGTTTCTCCTGTATCGTCCAAAATTTTGAAGACAAGTGTTTATTTCACGAAAACGCAGTATGTGAAGCAATTTTTGGATTTCATGAGATGACTAAAGTAAAAACCAAAACACGTTTGAGCGCAATAACTATTATATATCTACTTTTTAGAAAGTCCACAAAAAATCATGAAAAAAGTATTAAATTAAAGTAATCTAAAAAACAAAACAAAAAAACTTATCAAGTTTGATCTAATGTCACTTATCATTAAATCAACATGAGAATAATCTGTTACAAGTCCAATAACGCGTGTAACCACCACGTGACTCAACCACGGCCGCCACAACTCTGAATACCACCATTTATATACACAGGTGCTAGAGTCGAGTCGGACGCTACAAAATGCTCAAAATTCCTGAAATGCTTAGATTATAATTGTTTCACCTGGGGTGAGCAAATAGTAATCCCAGATGTACCGTTCACGGAAAAATGGCAACTTCTAAAAATTTCTCTCAAATATTCCATAATTATGAGCATGAGTGTATTGCATTTTCCATCTTGACTTGGAGATGTCTGATCATGATTTTTGTTAGAAAGACCGGTAACCAAGTGTATTTTTTTTTTCATTTCAGGTAGGCCTATCACAAGAATCCGATACTATTAAGTGCAAAGTCTCTCGCATTCTGGTAAAGCTAAATGTAGTCTTCATCCTCGTTTCTGTTCTAAGTATTCTGTGCATTGCTGTCTATCGATTCATCACGATTCGATTGGATCCGTTTGGTCGTCGAGGTATCGTCACGACACCGCGATGTATCGCGACGTGCATTGCGACGTGGGTGGTAGGTGCGACCGCGAACAGTATCATATGGGTTCTACAATCATTGGGTTGGAAGATAACCTTCGGGTTCATCGCATTGTGTGTTGTCGCGACAGGGATCTGCTACGCTCTGATCTATCGCGATATCACTCGCAAACCAAATCGCGATACTATCACGAAGCAACGGGTGGCTGAAAACAGACGACTCCTGCAAACATTCATCTTAATCTACGTCACAAACTTACTGTGCTGGACGTTACCATGTATTACGTTCATGATGACGAGTCGCCAATCGATTTGGTTATATGGATCTAGTAAAATACTAATCATTGGAAATAGTATTATTAATCCAGTGATCTACTGGATCCGTTTAGAGGAGTTCCGGTCTTTACTTCCAGGATGCCTGGGCCGGAAGTGTGTTCACCCAAGTTCAAGGCGACACAATCAAGACAGCAGCGTGTAGAGTACCAATGTAAAAGAAGCTGAACGTCTTTGTGCGATTGAAAACGACCATTACAGCGTAGCCAAAGGGGGGCAATTGCCCCCCCCCCAATAATGCATTTTCCGAATTTTGTCGGTACATTTGAAATTTTGTCATTTGTACTGTCAAAATGTTTCAAGTACTGACAAAAATAAGCCAAGAAATGGCACTTTTTGAAGTCTAAACCCCAAATTTTTCAAACTCGCTCGCTCTGCTCGCTCTCATAATAACCAAGATTTTATTGACGGTGCTTTGCCGGTAATTTGTCAATCATATTATCACAACGTAATGTCGTCAGTAACAGAAAAGAGAACCATGTCATCTTGTACCTACAAAAAGTCTCAAGTACCGACAAAAATAAGCCAAGATATTGAAAATTCTGTGATGTAAAAATGCGAAAATTTTCAAATTCGCTCGCTCGCAAATGAACGTAGGCCTATACTTTGTAAAAAGGTTTTTTTTTTGTACAAATTGTCAGGCATAATGTTATGCCATAAGTAAAAGAAGGGAAAATTTATTGAATAAATAAGATGTAATAAGGAAACCAGTAAGACTGTAATAAAACCGGCATTGAAAAGGGTCTTTAAGAAAAGAAAAGTTTGTCAACATATAACCTCTGTATAGATTTCAAAAGGAGAGGAACTTAAAGCAAGAAGTCAGGCCAGAAATATCAAATTCAAATGGATATATTTGCACCTTGACCGTTTTTTTTTTTTTGGTCGATCCATATCTATGATATAATGAAATTTATATCCCCTGATGGACGAGCGTTCCTGACGCATGAAAACTACATGATGTTTCATGTTATTGCCAAGGCAAATATAATGCCAGTAATGACAGAAGTTACCCTTGCTTGTAACAGAAGAATGGAGACCTTGGCAGGTCAAATTATATGAGCAAAACGCTCGCTCGCATTCTTGTTCACAGATATAGATATCTTTAAATAACTAGATAGATAAATAAGTAAATATAAAAGTGTATATAAATGTACATATATATGTATATATATTATTTATCTATTTATTTATTCATGTATATATGCGAAATTCGCAAAATCGATTCAATCGATTTTGCCGTTGTCGGTACATTTGGGTGTCTCCCCCCCCCCCAATACCAAAAAGCTGGCTACACTACTGAAAACGACAAGGTGACAGGACTATCGACTGCCCATTGTTCTTTTTATCAATTGCAAATAAATAAAAATTGACAGTTATGTTTGGATTATTATTATTGTTGGATAAAACAGAGGAATAGAAGTTACACTCTCTGTATCAGACCACAATCTACAACCAGGAACAGAAAACATATCGTTGATCAATGTTCTCTTTTTGCAAATATTAAACAGTTTTTTTTTCAGTTTTGTAAAAAAAAAAAAACTGTATTGTATATATATATGTATAAGCATTTTCCTGGCACATTGTTTGAATGCGTTTGTCTTGTGGGAAAGACACAAATAACTGACAGTCAGATATTTCTTTAGATACCATTCCGTTGGCCATGGAATCAGTCAATATAGGCCTAGTTGTAGTGTTTTTTGTAAAACAAATTATATTTTAAGAAACGAAATCAGAGGTATGCTATGTTATTTGATAATTCAGTGTTATTTTATTTATTTTAAACTGAAATTTGTTTTAGAAATTCAAATTCCCCCCCCCCCTATTAAAAATCTAAAAGAAATCTCAATTTGTTATTGTATTTACTATGTTACTGGAGTTTTTCGATTTTTGAGGAATGTGAAAGGAATACCTGGAGAGCTTTAACAAAAGTTGGTTGTTGCAAATGTGGAAAATAAGAAGGTGAAGAAAGTGTTGAAAATGTTGATGGTGGAGAAGAGGAAAGTGTGGAGGCTGAAGGAGGAAGATGTAAGAAAGAGTTTCGAGGGGAAGGTTGGAGAGCTTGTGAGCACTGACGCGCCGAATTTGTGGGGATGTTTTCAAGCAGGATCGAGTGTGACGGGCATGTGGCGAAACCTGGGAAAAACGAAAGGCAGGACAGATAGAGGAGAAACATGGTGGAATGAGTAGGTGAAAGAGGTCATTGCGAGAAAGAAGGATGCACGTAAGGAAATATTTAAAAATGGTACTGAGAAATGTAAAGCAAAGTACAAAAACATGAAGAATCGAGCGAAAAAGGCGGTGGCAAAAGCCATGAGGGAGGAGGCTGAGAAAGAGTTAAGGGATTTGAATGAGAGTCCGAATAGTGTGTTTGGGATGATAAAGGCAATGAGAAAAGATGGAAAGGGTGTGGAGGGGGACAGATGCGTGAGGGGAGATGATGGAAGGCGGAATTTCAGCGAGGACAAGCGGAGTGTGGAAAAAGCATATGGAGAAAATTATGAATGAGGAGAATGAGTGGGATCAGAGGGTGGAAGCTGACATAGTGGAAGGGCCGGTTGAGAGGGTTAGTCGGGAAGAAGTTGTGAAGGCAATGGGACAAATGAAAACAGGCAAGGCTGCTGGATCCTCGGGTGTAAGTGTTGAGATGATAAGTACGAGCGGGGAGATAGGGATTGACGTGATGATTGAGATGTGTCAGAGAGTGTTAGATGGAAGAGGGATGCCGGATGAGCGTGTACTGGGTGTGGTGGTCCCATATGAGCTGTGGTGCATATAGGGGTGTGGAGTTGCTGGAACATGCAATAAAGATTGTGGAAAGGGTTTTGGAAAATAGACTTCGGAGAATAGGGAAAGTGGATGAGATGCAATTTGGCTTTATGCCAGGGAAAGGAACGATAGATGCACTGTTTAATTCTAAGGATACTTCAAAAAGAGTACCGAGTGAAGGGAAAGAAGTTGTAGGCCTACATGTGTTTTGTTGATCTGGAGAAGGCGTTTGATAGAGTCTCAAGGAATTGGTGATAGAGTGGGCGATGAGAAAGATAGGTATACCGGAGGCAATGGTTAGAGCGATGATGAGTTTGTATGAAGGAGCTAAGACAATGGTTAGATTTGGGTCAGAGTTATCTAAGGAGTTTGATGTGAAAATGGGTGTGCATCAAGCTTCTTTGTTATCGCCACTATTTTTTTTTTGCAATTGTGATTGATGTGGTTACGGGGAAGCAAGAGAAGGTTTGATGACCGAGATGCTGTATGCTGATGATTTGGTTTTGATGAGAGAGACGATGGAGGAAATGAGGGAAAAATTATGGAAGTGGAAGATGCCCTTTGAGAGCAAGGGTTTGAAGGTAAATCTTGGGAAGACCAAAATGATGGCGAGTGGAGCAGAGGAAGAAGTATCAAAGAGTAAGGTAGACCCATGCGCCATGCATGTATGGAAAGGGTAAGGGCGAATTCAATGTTGTGTGGAAAATATGGGGAATGGATTCATATGAGATGCACAAAGACGAAGAGAGTGACCCCGAAGCTGGCAAGAGATTTTGTGTGTGGAAAATGTGAGAAAAGACCAGGAGGGACGGTGGAACATAATGTGGAAAAGTTGTGTGACGAGGTGGAAACGGTGAAAGATTTTTCGTACTTGGGAGACAGGGTGAGTGTGAGTTGAAGGTGCAAGGCAGCTGTGACAGCGAGGACAAGATTTGGATGGGTGAGGTTTAGGGAATGCGGAGAGTTGTTATATGGGAAAAGGTTTCCTCTGAGGATGAAAGGATTAGTTTATACGAGGTTGCGTGAGATCGGCGATATTGTATGGGAGCGAAACGCGGTGTTTGCGTGAAAACGAGATGGGGATTCTGAGAAGGACTCGGCTGTCATGCATCAACGAGATTTACCACAAACCCCTCCAAGAATCAAAGGTCAAAGATCAATAATAACTTTGTCTAGAAAAATCAAATGGTGCGTTGGTATTGGTGCCGTGATGCCATAGGCGTACACGGGGAAGGGGTGGGTGGGTGTTAAACGCCATCCAGTAGGGTCATGCTTTTACCAAAGGAGGTGTTTAACACCCAAAAACACCCATTTTATACGGAAAACGGCTCCTTTTATGCTCACCCCACCCCACCATACCCAGGTTCGCCTTCAGCGATGAAGCGTGCTACGTAGAACAAGATTTGGTTGAATTTATTTTTTGCCAGTTCGATTTTGCGGAAATTTGGACCAAGGATTGGAATAAACCCCATTTTTACATCCCATCCCGCCCACCCCCCCTCAAGCTGATCGACTTTCGCGCGGCTACGGAACATATTATCACACTGACATTTGGAGGAAAAAAAATAATACCATTCCAGTGCCCCCCGCTCCGCTCAGCGACTTTCGCCAGCATAAGTTATTTGGAAAAATTTTAGACCTGACACGTGGAATGAAAACTTTATCGTCCCTAAACCGTGCCCGCCCCCATAGCTACGGCGAGAACTTTCCGGCGCTGATCTGAACGGGAAACATATTTGGACTGAGATTTGGACGGCGGATCAAACACGCGCACTTCTATAATTACGACTCCTATCGACTGATCATGTATTTCGAAACTATATAAGGCGAGATCTCAGGTAGACAATGGGGGGGGGTGCGAAAATACGGAAGGAGAAATCCCTCTGGGGATAAAAACTGCCCCGAGTATCCAAAATCGTTAAAGTAGAAAGTATAATTGATATCATCCTCTCCACATTAAAAATTAATACTCTATTCCAATCACATATCTCTTGAATATATCTGCAGACAACAGAAAACAAGCTTTAAAACCGAGGGGAGATTCCCCCCCCACCACCACCTCCAAAACTCGAGGGAGGGACCGCCGGGATTGCGCCCATGCTCCAAACAAATGTCATCATTCGGTGAGTGCGGCCGTGGAGAGCGAGGAACTCGATGCGACCATGGAACAATCGGGGGGTCAATAGGCCCATAACTGCGCATACTGCTAACAGTTTACGAGTATTTTATTTCATGCAAAATGTCGGGTCTGTTAATGGATAGTCGTTTTCCTGAGTCTATTTGGATTCTTGTATGGATACGGTGGGTAGCCTCAGGGTGTAATGCTATGGATACATAAAGCATGCAGCGTAACTGTGTAAATAGTTGTCTTGAGCCGTGAAATAGAGATTGAAAATGGCCAGACGTATTTTTCATTATCATCATAAATTGAATTCGCAACTTGATTTTGAAGCCTATGAGATTCATTGTGCGAGCAGATTTAAGGATTTAATATTTAGAGCTAAGTCGACACCCATATGCTAAATTTTTGCATACGAAAATGACTTGATCTACACAACACACTAGCACCTTCATAATCTAACGAGCAAGATGGATCTTAACATTGAAGCCAAAATAGCAGAACTCGAGGACAAGGACATAAAATTCGAGTTTACTTGTATGTTCCACTGGCATGTAAGATCGCGAGAAAGAAAACATTTTCTTTCGTCGCAACTGCTACAGATAGCGGCTTTGGATATTAAGCTCTTCTCATTGTAACTGGCTGACAGTCCTTTGCTTCCATACACAGCAATATGCAGCATGAAACTGTGTGTTGAATACTTCAGCTTCATACCAGCTTGCATTGTCAGGTCCTTTGGCTCATGAAGGCAACTTGATATGGTAAGATGCTTCAAAAGCGGCTAATTCTTACTAGTGTCACACTGAGAGAGTGTAGAGCTCACACTCTGACATATAAAATTAAGAATAAAAGCAAAATATATTTAGCAAATATTACAATAGATATAGTAGTGATAAAAAGGAGATAGTTAATAGATAATAGGGATAGATAATGGATCAGATAGATAGGATCTAGGATAAATAGATAGATTAAATAGCGATATATATGGAAAAAAATAGGTACTGACCAGAGTACATGGATAGAATATTTATAGATGTATTAGTAAGATGTTTTGGAAAGATAAATGAAGAGTAATATCTGAGCTTAGATAATAGATAGAGTAATAGATAGATAGATTAATAGATAGATAGATTAAATTAGTATGAGATAAATAGAGAATCAAAATCAACAGGGCGTTCGTGCTAACGGCGATTAACTGAATGATAATAGTTACTTCATGTATATGAATATATTTTCCTGTATAGTTTATGTTGGTGTTGTGATAATTTATGTCATTTGTATCTTTTTAATATCGCTATCATCTATCAATCTTTCGACTAATATAGATTTATGTATGAATGTATGAAGGTATTAAAGAACAAGGAAGTGCCTTACTTATACTAAATGTATATAGTTGAAACAGCATGTGGGTTTATACCTTTTGTTTCTCGTGATGCGTCACAATGATCAATGAGATGTGCATGTATATCTGATTTTTTTTACCGAGTTACAATCAACTCTCAATCAAAAACTCTTAAATTGTTGCAACACGTGCTTCATCCAAGTTTAATGAAAATCTGATCAGCAGTTCTTGAACTATCTTAGTAACGAGTTGAATTCATATGGCTCTCTGAATTGTTTACCTTCAAGTTCCTAAACACAACAAAAAACAAGTAACTCCTCCCTTTTCAAAATACTAGAACTTTTTAACGAAAGAGTATTTATTTATTTATTCAATGGTTATATTTTATTTCACAAAAGAAAAAACATCATGGCAGCTTTACAGCTGAATTGCGATGCATGTACATAAAAAGACATAAATTCACATATAAATTCACATTCGAAATCAAACATAAAATACACATGATAATCACTCTAAGATCAAAATTGAATCAGATTAAAAAAAATACAAATTACTACATATAAAACTATATGGATGATTTACAATGTTCTGATCTGATTCAAAGCGTGAAAACAAAGTATTTTTAAATTAAATTCATTGAGTGCAATATAAATGTTATAATGTTATTTACTGACCAAATTAA
>JZLH01S0041385.1:2286-12449 GCA_001188425.1 Eucidaris tribuloides
AAAGGCATAAACTTACGAAAAATAGGGTAAAAATGAAGTTAAATGTCTTATTTTCACCCTTATTTCATAACTTTTAAATAATTTTGTAACCCAGGGTACAGTGCTCAAAAATAAATAAATAATTCAACAAAATGGCAGATTTCTAGTTGGTACCCCGGGGTATGGCGTGGTGCATCAAATGTTGAATTTAGTTCGTTTATTAAATGCTAAAATGTTATGTATTAATGAATAAGCGATTATTTTTTTGTTTATTTTGTCTGCAGCCCAAGAGGGATCACAGAGATTTTTGTCTCAACGAAATTGTGGAGACGGAATTGAAGTATGTGGACGCACTTACAATGTTGTGTGATGTAAGTGAGATACAGTATGATATTATACCATCCAGGAATTCATGTAGATTCATGCTTGAGTTTGTGATTCACAGTGCATGTGCAGATCAGTTTGTATCAAGTTTACATATACACGGGTGTGAGAGTTTAGCTTTAAAGCTGATTTCATTTCATCTTTTTTTTGTTCATGATTTTCAGCTTATTTTCAGCTTTTTGTGAATTTCCTCTATACAGAAGTATAGGAGCTTTTGCAATTTCAGCTTCTTTCAGCTCTTTTTACTTGTGGTCACTCACACCCCTGATATAGTATGGACCATAAGTTAAAAGTTAAACCCGTCCTCCTCATATAGTGGAACATGAGGTGGTACCTATATCTCTTTTTAGTAACCCTAGGCTACGTGGCTGCACAATACAGTTTGACTACAGTGGGAGGTTGGTCCTCTGGTAGTCCTATACACAAATTCTAGATATTGGAGTGCCAGGCTAGAGGCAGTAGGTACCATTTTTATAATGGTCATTTGTACGACCCGACCATGAGTTGGAACTTGCAGTCTCCCAGTCGAGAGGAGGATAGTCTGTCACTGAGCCAAGTCACCGGTTTGTAGCATGGACCATGCATGTAGCTAAACACATTTTGGAAAGAAATAACAAGAAATAAGTAGAAAATGGAAATCATGGAATTTCCCTGAAAACTGAAGAAGTGTTTCTTACTACCAAAGTGTTAAATCCTGTACCAAACAGACATGACAAACAGAAGTAAACCAAGCAGTTAGATAAAGCAAAACTTAGTAAAATAATTAAAAAAAATATAGATGGAAAGAAACCTAGTTTAATATGGCTCTGAAATCCATATATACCTACCTTTATTGTGCTTAATGATAATCTAGTGTGCTTGTTACCATTCTCCTTTTCATACTGTTTAGAATTTCACCAAAGTAGATAGAATTTGATGTATAGCACACTGAAAACACCGGATTTGACCTTTTGGAATGTGAAAAACAATGTCCCTATTAGGTGTTAATGATGGGAGACCTTTTACCTAGGCAGTGTAAAAATATTCATTATGAACAGAGAGAGAAAGAGAAAAAAACCCCACATATTATATTATATTGTATTACACACATAAATTTTATGTTATGTGAATAGAATTCAAAACTTGTAATTATCCATAAATTTTACAATCTTACCAGAAACTACCTTGAATCTCTGATTTGCTATACCTTATCAACCATCATTGTGTACGTGTTTTTAGTGATTTGCTAATCCTATGGCCAGATAGTGGTGATTGATGGTTTCTAGTGAGTATTTTTTATTGCTCTTGATCCTGACTTGATGGAAAAAATAAATGACATTTTCATTTTACATTGAAACTATATTGGACAGTCCAGAATAATTCTTCCCTTATTAATGTATTAGTTGTATTATTTCTGTTTTCCTTTCTTGAACCCATTTTTCACCCCATCAGCACTTTATCAAGCCACTGAAGCAACTTCTTCCGCGGCAGGATATCGACATGATATTTCTAAATGTTGAGGTAAGTTTCTTGTCATTATTTGTGTGAAATCTTTATTTGAAAAAAAAAACTAGATTGAAGTTTTAGGGTGTAATATACCTCCCTCTCCAAGAACTACCACCTGTACACTAAACCCCCCCCCCCCTTTCAAGATAGTTATTGCTAGCACTGGTCGATATATTGATATTATTGAAATTAGACGATGTTGAAGAAATATAGAATACACGATAATGATCTCATGATTATTTCAAAATATCGCCGGAGGCAGATATGGCCCAAACTATCATCGATTATGAAAACCTAATGGTGTAAATGCATGCACTGCAGTAGGAGGGACCAAGAAATCCCCATAGCAAGTGCAAACTATCAGATGAATGGGAAAAATAGTTATTTCTCTGTTGATATTGAAGGGGAAAAAATTACCATATTTCAATTTCATCAATTTAGTGTTCCATTTCTCTGTGCCACACACTATGACAACATATCTTGCAGGAACTCCTTAGGCGACACAGATCCTTCTACAAAGATCTCCAGGATGCCTACACCAGGAACAGTCCCAGTATGGCTCAGGCCTTCAAGAAACACAAGAACCAGTTCCTGATCTATGGCTTCTACTGCTCCCACATGCTCAGCGCCCAAAATCACATAGAGAAGGTTTCCGCCAACCAGATGGTCCGTGGCAAGATTGAGGTAGGCAAATCAATGAAAGGCATTGGGTGATTTCAAGTTTTGGATTAGTGTTCGTGTTAGTGTTATCTTAACAATAACATGAGCGTTAATCCGAAACTTGAAATCGATCCATGTTAGCGAGTTGACCCCGAAATTATGACGCACTTTCAGAAGTTGGTGTAGATAGTATTAGAAATCGTCTGCTGAACCGAGATGGGTTGTTGGTGTTAGTGATTTGCATGAGTTTGTCCCATAAACTAACACTAGACCTTAGGGATTAAGAAAATCACCATTTCAAGTTCGTTGTTGGTGTTAGTGTTATTTTTATCTCGGCTCACTCAGCTGGGTCGCGCAGCTGTACGTGTAATGTGTATGGCAGCGCAAGAAAAATATTTTAGATTGTGAAAGAACTAAGACATAATGAAATGAGTCAAATTTATTAAATTAAGAGGGAAGTACATGCCTTTCCGACAGTGTTACATTTGTAGTACGTTTGTTTAAATTTCAGCAAGAAATTACAACATTTCTTCAGGTTTTCCGCGGTTTTCATGTTCGTCGAACAAGGGATGTGACGTCACGCTCTTGTTAACACTCAAGTTAAGCTATCGATTACAGAAACGATAGTGGCCATTAATCCGAGTCGCAGTGTTGGAGTTTGGTTAAACGGCTTTTGATGTCTACTAACACTAACACTAACAATAACACTAATCCAAAACTTGAAATCACCCTATGTCCATGATTTGCACATCCCCGGAATGAACTAATCGACCAAGTAAGCTAAAATCATTTACAATGTGAAATTATCGTAAATATTCACCTCTCACAAAACTTTGGGACTGAAAAGCTAGGTTTCGCGAAAATAAGTGTTGATAACATTCAAACAGAATTCAGCATCGTGACATTATGTTGCAACTGAATTTCAATTTTTTTCAGTCGTTAAACTTGTCTGATTGGCAACCTCATTCACATATTATTCAGTGAAAGCACAATAGAGGCATATCCCGTTATAACGAGCACAGGTATAGCGAGTACCCGCTCAATATGAGGACATTTTTCGGGTCCCAATTTTTCTTTCATAGACCTCCATGTATTATGTTTCTCAAATAACGAGATCGGCTGTAGCGAAATTTCGGCTCTAGTGAGGTAAATTCCCAGCCAAAAAATAAAGAAAAACAAAGGAAATTAATCCTGTTATAGCGAGCATCCACCTCAGCTTACATCGGCTAGCGAGCACAAGCGATGTTTTGCGCTGTAAAATTAACTCCTTTTGCAAGATGTTGATTTACACGTCGGGCATGCTACACCACTGCGCGTTGTACACACTTCCTTACAGTGCAAGGACCCGTGACAGCTAGCACTTGTAACTGTGAGATGTTGCCTTCCCACCCATTGCACCATTTCGGTATCGTTCTCTTACATTTTCAACTCGGCTGTTTCAGTTCAGTGACTTATTTAGTTAGTAAATTCAGTTTTATGTATTTCCAGAACTAGAGAAAGCACTGCAGTAGCGATAGAAATCTTGCTACTCAATATGCAGTCCCATATGCATAATTTTTTTTTGTTTTTTATCATGTACTTTTATAGCGAGAAATCGGATATAGCGAGTAAAAAAAGTGGGTTCCGACGTCCCCGTTATAATGGGATTCGCCTGTATTAACTAATCAAAGCTCACTAGGTCAAAACTCACACCATTGCAGTTGGTCAGTTGGTCCTGCAATCTTGACTAAGGTTGGACTCTACCAAATTCAAAAGTAGTAGGTGAAAGCTATAACCAGTGTCTGAAACCTAAACTACTGTTACAAAATACAACTTCAGCAACAGCCCAATGTCAAATGACTTATCATTTATATTCATATATTATCAATATTAATATTATATTCATATTATTCATATCTGAACAAAAAGGTTTTGGTATGCAAATCAAAAACACAGTCTTTCAGCTGGCCTGTTCTATGGGGTTCAGGTAGGCAATCAATGACACTCATTTAAGCCTGCCATTTAACCTGTTGACTACGAGATTAAGTAAATCTCCATAGGCTTTGTACAGGGACCATCCGGTTCCCGTAAACAATGGGTTAAGCAGGGCTCCACACTAACTTTTGTTTTACTTGCCTTTGGGCAAGTAAAATTATCACATTTTAGAATTTTACTTGCCCGAAAAAGAAAATGCAATAAAAAATCATTGATTATTATTTCTCACTAATTCTCAACATTAAGGCCTTTTTAATGGCACGTTGGAAGTTTGTTATAATATTTTAATCCTGGGAGTAATGCAAAGGGTATGGTCTATGACTTTAAAGAGTCATAAAATTTTACAATTTTCCACAAGCCATCATCGATGAAACGAGTCAAATGATATATGGAGAGGGAAAGGCTTACTCCGTACTACATGTACATATAGGTGGCCATGGTTTGTGCTTCATATGTGACCCGTCACGCTAAAAGGAGCCTCAAGTCGATTTTTTGGCCCAGTCTTTTTTTTGCCAATAAATCTTTCTCCATATTCCAAGGCTTATTTGGGTATATTGCAAGTTGCATAAAAGCAGTATACCCGAGAAATTCTACTTCAAACAGGACATTCACGCGTGTCACGAAAATCTACTTATACGAGAAAAACCGCTGTCCAAGAGCAGCGTCTCGTTTGCAACAATGCTGATAAAACCCCAACGAGGAATACTCCTCAGCAACGTACGTTTCATGCTCATCATTCTTGAAATTTTGCATTTGGAATTTATAGGTTGTAGAAAATGGCTATTTTCAGTTTGAACGAATTTGGTAAGATTTTAATGCTCGTTTGGTGTTTACCAAAAACACATTGGGTTCTTGACCATCTGCGTTATTTCCGCTCGGTGCATGTACCTTGCGAGGGGGGTCACAGGTGACCATGGACGCCAGACACTTGGGGGGTCTTAGGTGAGAGATTTGACACAATAAATTTCCACAAGTAGTAATTGCTTGTAAGTCGACTGTTCATACTAATTTGTAAAGTTCGGGATTAAATAAACTGAGATTTTCAAGGGACACAATAACTTCTTATTGTCTACTATATCGCTATTCAATTGATGCATAACTGCGCCAGCAGTCCAGAGTACGCGCAAGAATTAGATCCCCTATAATTAACACGCCGACAGACATGACAGGGACCCGCTTTGCATAGTTATGATTCTGTCCTCTTTGACGGCCCCACGCGTTGAAGTGCCTATTCAACTAGATTAAGCCAGCTTTTATGCATCCGTAACAAAAGAACAAAAGAACCTGTGAAAGTTTTAATTGATTGTGCACATACTTGGTGTAGTAGTGGGGATTACAAATTACATGGATAATGAAAACATGCATGTCTTAACTCTAAACCCACCACGTACAAATTCTCTGGCGCAGCAAATACCTTCTCACGCTGCATCGGCATTTGTACTTTGTTGATTTAATATTGACGCAAAATATAGTGAATCTAATGTTTGCAGATTAAAGTGTCGAAAAAATCGGAAACTGCAAACAAATCGAGAATATAATAACAAATCAAGTTCAAGTTAAGGATAGCTTGTCAGTTGGCACGTTCGTAAAAAAAAATGGAATCACATCAATCACGATACGTCATGTGACACAGCTCAGCCAATGAGCAGCCGTCTTGCGTTGCTAGGGGCGCGGCCTAACTGACTCGGATTTTTGGTGTGTGTTTTTTTTTCGTGAGGTCGAATGGAAGGCTCTCAGAAAAACGTTAATATTACCCCTTTCCCGTGAATATTTTGATCTGAAACTTTCACAGGACATTAAAGAGACTTTGAAGATTTGATTTCAGTCAAAAAAATAATTTTGACAAATTTGACCTGTTCCGACAATTTTGCTCATTTTCTCTAAACCGTCCGTTGCGACTTGTGGCTCCTTTTGGCGTGACGGGTCACATATTACACTATACCTGCTTGTTTGCACTGAAGTTGCTGTCTTGACTTTTTTGTAGCAAAAGCTTGAGGACACATGTTGTCCAGCTTAAAGCCACTGGCTAACATTTACCAAAGTTAAAAAAAATGTGAGCTACATAATCCTCCACGCTCTAAGTGATTTTGATAAGGTCTGAAAATGAAGCCCTGAAAAAGTTGTATTTCAAAATGATTATTTAGTGCTTTAAAAAAGTGAAAATCGTAAGTTGACCGGATTCACCTTCCCATGTCAACCCATAGACTTACTGTGTGTGGATCTAGGCTATTTTTTACTCGCCCCGAGTAATAGTTGTTTATTCATTCATATCTTGCCAGTGGCAGCATAAATTCCCAAACTTTTGTATTTTAGGGTGTTTATTTGTCCATTCAAACACTACTTTGTAGCTCAGATAGCAAAGTTTGACAAATTTTTAATTTGAAGCTCCACAATGTTAGCCTGTTACTTTAATTTGAATAGATTTCATACATATTTTGCTCACTTTTGTTAAGATTGTGGACAAATTTTGGGGGAAGAAAATAATTTTTATTTTTTATTCACAGTTAAGAGCTGCTATCAAGTACCGAATGGGTCAAAAGGTCTTGACCGACTGTGAACCCAGGGTGGTCCAAAACTGATTTAAAACATCGCGATCAGACTTACAGTTACTGAGCATCAGGCCAAGCTGGCTAATGGCTCAGTACTTTGGCTTTGCCAGTTTGTTTGGGTTATTTTGGAGGTCAGAATTTCATCGTTACGGTTAATAGGTTTTCCACAAGATGTAGTAAACTTTGTTTTATAGGTAACCTAACATGTATAACAGTAGCATAGTGTTGAACAGTTGACAGGCAAGATTTTTTGTATCCTTTCAAGCTCCCCTGATGCACAAAGCCCACGGACATGAGGGACGGAGCTGGACGCCCTGCAAGTAAGGGACGGCAGCATCTGTTTCTGCTATGATCGCTCACATTCTTTTATCACAAATAAGAGCGCAACTTCAGAGCTTGCCAGAGCGAGTGCTAGCATATTTTTTCTCCCGAGATGATCAAAATATAGCTTACCCAATTGGACAAGTAATTTCAATATTTTGATATTTTACTTGCCCAACATGACATTTTACTTGCCCCGGGCATGCGGGCAAGTTCTAGTGTCGAGCCCTGTTTTAAGAATGGCATTCATCATTACTTCAGAAAGTACTGAATACTTTCGTTACTTTAGTTATTTGTTGATGAGTTATTCTCTGTAAATGATGTTTGTATCTCACTCTTCTTTGATTTTCTCTCTGCATTCCAGGAGTGTCAAATGAAAGCCAACAATAACAGATTCCGCCTCCGTGATTTACTCAGTGTTCCCATGCAGAGGATACTCAAGTATCATCTCCTCTTGAAGGTGAGTTATGATAGATTTATGATGGATAAAGAGGAGGGTGACTCTGATGAAAATGATTGCCCCAAAGAATAGTGTTTTGAGGATTTAAGGGACGATTTAGACTCCGCCAAGGTCAAAATTGCCCGTCACCCTAGGGTATTTCCGGTGTTACCTCTATATCTATAGCTTAGCTTTTTCTCTTTTTCTGACATTTGACAGTCCAAAATTTTGCCTGGTGTTTAAGTGTGTTTGCTCTACCCTTCCAAGACAAATTATACATCATTTTAAAGTTTAGAGTCTCCATTTTAAGACCGTATAAAATCCACACAATATCTCATGTTTCCAACTTATGGTGTGTTTTGTGGTGACACGTCACATTTGGTAACCCAGGGTACCATTTATTACACTTCATGAATGTATGCTTATTGCTTTCTTTGCCTGCAGGAGCTGGTGAAACACACAGACAAAGCTAATCGAGAGAGGAAAGAACTGGATGAGGCCCTGGATGAAATGCAGGTAGGAATCCATTGGATTGATTGATTGATTGATTGATTGGTTAAGTGATTGATTGATTGATTGATTGGTTGGTTGGTTGGTTGGTTGGTTGGTTGGTTGATTGGCTAAGTGACTGATTGATAGATTGATTGATTGATTGATTGATTGGTTAAGTGATCGAACATTTTCTACTCTTTTGATAGGGAATAACATGGAGTTGTCTACAAACATTTTCCATTTTTTTTGGAAGGGACTAACATGAAGTCGTATCATTTTATATTCTTTTGGAAAGGAATAGCATGGAGTCGTATCATTTTCTACTCTATCTACTTTGACAGGACTTATCACTCTATGTGAATGAAGTGAAGAGGGATCATGAACTCATGCAGACCAATGATACAATACAAGCAAGGTAAGGCCTGGGGCTGTTTGCTGAAAATTGTGCCACTTTCTTCTTCTTACTTTTGTTTTAACCCTATATTAACCGGGGGGGGGTCATTTTGACCCCCCCTCGACGAATTTCGCGACCATGCCGCCGCGCGAAATTTTTTGATCGCGTCGCTCTCTGACTTTTTACTTTCAAGTCTTGCGCATCTTTTGAGACCGTTTTCGCGAAAATCGGACGTACCATTACGACGCTGCGAGACTTTTTATACATGCATGTCAACCCAAAAATTGCTCAAAAACGTGATTTCGTGTACAAATCAATGGAAATTGTGCTTTCAGCCAAAAATCATAGATGTATGATTATTTTTGCTTTTACTGGTTGAAATGAATTTATTTTATGCTGTTTATGATTGCAAAAGTGTCCCCAACAAATTTCATCGAAAAAACAATAGAAAACAAAAGGTCGAAAAAACAAAGAAATACATAAGAAATTCACAAAACAATAAAATACATAAGAAATTAATTCCAATTCGGCAAATTTTTTTGTAGATAATTGTGAGAAATGTCCGAATGAATATTTTCACTTCATTTTGTAAGTGAGTTATAGGCGAAACAAATAATTTCATACACTTATTAGCATAATTAATT
This sequence comes from Eucidaris tribuloides, assembly GCA_001188425.1. Lineage (NCBI taxonomy): Eukaryota > Metazoa > Echinodermata > Echinoidea > Cidaroida > Cidaridae > Eucidaris > Eucidaris tribuloides. The sequence goes on from JZLH01S0041385.1 coordinate 11,608, forward strand.
ACTTAAAAAATATACAAAATTAATTTTTTGAAAATTTTACTATACAGTCATGTAGTTTACATGCGCGCTTATGCGCATAGCAAATTTTTGTGCGCGAATCGGCGGCGATCGGCGGCCGAGATCTGAAGGGCGGGGGGGGTCAAATTGAGCGCCCCCCCACTAAAAACCTGGTCTGAAATAGCCCAAGTTAAATATGGGGTTTAAAGCATACACAGTTATTTATGTTTCTTAATATTTTATTAAATGTTTTAATGCTCAACACAGACCATGCTGAAAAAATGAAAACAAAAAATGAAACATACAAGTTAGAATAGTCTGAAAAGGTAAATGACCATGGATTGCAGTAGTTCTCAACTTGGGGTGAACTATTCTAGAATGCAAGAAAACTGTGCGCAGGGATACTAACTGTGAAAATTTGGTAGTGCAAAAGTTGACAATCGTTCTATGAATAGCCTCCAACAGTGTGGCCTTGTGACAGACAAATCTGTTGTGTAGCTTTCAATAGGATATAATGCTCTCGGGCCTCGAGAGAAATACAATTCTAGTGTGTTCATGCATGATTTGGATTAAGTAAACAAAGTTCAAGATAAATCCTACCCAGGAGATACACTCCTGCTGGTGTATCCATTGATATGTCTTTTAACCACTTAAGCTCCAGATACATTTTTTGTTTATTTCTCCCATTCATGTAACTGCCCTTTAAAATCTCTACTGCATGTATTCTGAAAAATTGTTTTAGGATGATTTTATCAGACAGTTGGCGGGAATAGTAAACAAATATACCATGTACCAAGAGCCTCTAGTGGAAATTATGGATTATGAGGTGAAAGAAAAAAAGCACC
>JZLH01S0041420.1:2672-21824 GCA_001188425.1 Eucidaris tribuloides
GAATGATGAAAGTGCACACTTTGTAGCCATAGTTATGCACATTTAGAGCCAGAAATGCGATTTTGAAGGAATTACAAATTGTTCGTTTCTATGGTAACGACTTGGTGTGATGTCTTCATGTGGTATGGTTGCACTCTAAAGACAACGAGTTTCATGCTACATATAATTATGATGGGTGTTGCCCTCCAGAAAAAAATACTAAGAACTTTAAAATTACTTTTGCCTTTAAAAACAGGTCCATCATGAGAGTCATTTTTTCCATTATGATAGGTTGACCTTAAAATGACCTTGAGACCCACAATGCATCAGCCCTGTTTACATAATTTTAGGTGTTATGACTCATTACTATAATCCACTTTCCTAGAAAATCAAACAACCCCACTAAAATTCATTATTCATGTCATTAAGTATGAAAGACGTAAATGGTTTAAAAATGATGAATGTGCACACTTTGTAGCTTAATTATGTACATTTAGAGCCAGAAATGCGATTTTGAAGGAATTACAAATTGTTCGTTTCTATGGTAACAACTTGGTGTGATGTCTTCATGTGGTATGGTTGCACTCTAAAGACAATGAGTTTCATGCTACATATAATTATGATGGGTGTTGTCCTCCAATAAAAAATACTAAGAACTTTAAAATTACTTTTGCCTTAAAAAACAGGTCCATCACGAGAGTCATTTTTTACATTATGATAGGTTGACCTTGAAATGACCTTGAGACCCACAATGCATCAGCTCTGTTTATATAATTTTAAGGTTTGTGACCTATAACTATGTTCCACATTTCCAGAAAAGGACAACTTTCTATCATTACAAATTGTGGAGAAAAATACATATTTTTCATATGACTAACAGACCAAAACCACAACAAAAATTAACAGGGGTAAAAAATCATGTGATGTTTAGCCCACGTTGCCATGGTAGCGATCAAGCACCGAAAATCAAAAATATCATTTCCGAAAACTAGAGACCTGTAGCTTTACAATGGTACCAAGAAATCTTGGTCACCCCGGGGGTGCAACGAAATCAAAATTTTCCGGCCTCGGCTCATGGACTAGAGGTAATTATGATAATGTTTTCATCAACAGAAATAAAAAGAAGGTTATGCATGACAAAGCAGTATATAAATAGAAATAGTTATGGAGATAATGGGAAATTTGGAAAAAAGGAATTTAACTTACTAATGAATGAATTATGACTAATGGAGAGTTTAACATCAAGGGGAGGTGATTGTATTGTTGTGCTCTGCTATAAGAAAAGATTCTTTTGCAAAACTTGGTTCTAGGTCTTGGCATTACTAAGTTACCATTAGATCTAATTGGAGTGAGAAAATTTAAATGAGTTTTACAAAATTAATGTAAGGGGATGAGCAATGTAGTGATTTAAATACTAGTGAGCTCAGATGGCAACAATGTCTTTCTTTTGACAACTTCTAGATAATAATAATAATAATAATGAAACATTGTTGTATAGCGCATAATACATAGGCAAAATAGCATGTCTCTAAGCACTTTTTACAAAAGGAGTGGAGATGATGTACTGGGTTCAGAATTGTTTACAAAATGCTAAATAAATGTGTTTTCAAACTATTTCTGAGCTTTTCGTATGTTTGTATATTCCTAAGATATTCCGGCAGATTATTCCATGAAACAGCAGCTGGATATGAAAATGATCTTTCCCCATAGGACTTTGTCACAGTATATGGGACCTGTAATAAAGACTTTTAACTTGAACGAAGCATTCTTTCTGGTTTATATGGTGTTAACAATTCAGTAAGATACAATGGAGCAAACTGATGATAGATAGATGGACAGAATCAGAAAATAATGCTTGAAAACATTGAAATTATGGCATGATTGGTATGTTTAAGTGGTTTAATACTGATGTATTATATGTTAACCTGGTGTTAAGGACTATGTCCATGATTTGCACACCTGGAATTGAACTTATCGACCAAATAAGCTAGATTCATTTATAATGTAAAGATTCACATAAATGTTCACCTTTCACAAAAACCTTGGGGCTGGAAAAGTCAGGTTTCCTGCAAATAAGTGCTGATAAAATTCAAACAGAATGTGAGAACATAATGTTGCTAAGCATCTCTTGCTGATTTTGAATTTGAAACAGCCATTTAACTAGTCTGACTGCTAGACCTGATTTCTTTATCATCTAGTGAAAACTGAACACCTGCCAATCAAAGGTTTCAAAATTAAAGTTTTTAAGGTCAAAACCTCACACCAGTGCAGTTTGAAAATTGTCAATCTTTGCTACCAGTGGACTGTACCAAATTCAAAATTAGTAGGTGAAAGCTGTACTTCTATTGTCTGAAATCTAGACTACTGTTTTAAAGTACAATCTGAGCAACGGCCCAATTTCAAATGATCTATCATTTATATTTCATCAACTTCACGATGTATGAATCTCAAATTTTGCAGAACAGAATTCTGCATGTATATGTACCTATGTTTAGTTGGTTCATATGTGAGCAAATTTTGGTTTGGTGTGCAAATAAAAAACACAGCCTTTATTAATGATAAGGCTACGTTTCAATAATTCCAAGCCTGCCTTGTTTTGCCTTGTTGTAACCAGGACTCACGAAGAAGCCAATGCAGCAAGAAAACTGACCAGCGAGCAGCGGAAGGAGAAGAAGGTGCGTAAGATCAAGGAGGACACATCGCTGGGGGTCAATGTGGCCGTCTACCGGGTCTGGAACCTGGGCAACCCCGCCAAGAGGTTCAAGGTCGAGGCCAACGCCAACCAACTCCAGATGACCGGTATCGCCGTGGTTCACAAAGACATCAATGTGGTCGTGGTGGAAGGAGGTGAGCTGGATTTTATGGCTTGATTCAATTTGGTTTGAAAAATAAAGAAAAATAAAGTCTGGAATCTCGATGCAATAATCCCTTGATGCAGCTCATATCCAAAGCTATACTGGGATGAACTAATGCTGTGTGTCATGGTGAATATACAAGTGGTTCACTTTTTTTACAATAAAACATGAGTAGGTGCACTAGTGCAAGTAAAAACCAACATGAATCCTATTACATCATAGTGGATCCAGCAGGTGACTGCTTATATCTGAGAAAGGGTAGAACAGCAACTCTGAATGAAGTTGAGTCGACAGTAGAAACCACAGGTCCAATCAGGCGATTGCATAGTGTTGTTAATGGTGAAAAACTACAAATTTTTTGTCATTGTGTTTTTAGCTAGAACATCTGTTTATGCCCTAAATATCACTTGCTCGGAAATGCTTCAATTTTTGAAGAATTCATAAAGAGTAAAGACTTTTTTTTTAGGGGGGGGGCATTTTTGCCATAGAAATGTACATAGTCACATATCTGCTTGCTGATCATTTTATATTGTTTTTTAATGTCCAGCATGACAATACCATACTTCATGATAGATTGATAAACAATTTAATTGACCAAAACTATAGTGGAAAATTTGATTTCCATGTCTAAGTGGTCATTGTAGAAGCTGAAAGGTTAGTTATGGTTATTGGTTGATTTGATATGATTTGGTTTGACTTTATGGCCCCTATTCACAAAGAGGGTTTAATTTAAAAACCCTCCTTGAAAAATCCTGAAATAGGCAAATTATACATTAAACGATAGCTAAAAACATACTTAATATGAATACCATACTTAATCTGTATAAAAGATAAAATTAATTGCCTGTATTTCTAGAAAGTTCAGGCAGAGTATAGTGTACAATTTTGCTGGGTGTAGTTTATTGCATATACATTAGTGTTGCACGACTAAGTCGCGAAAAGTCGTAGTCGCGACTGCCTACACGGAGTCGCGACTACGATTATCGGAGCGCAATAGTCGACTTTTTATCACATGTTAATTTGTATTAAAAACTGAGTCAAAAGACGTAAAAATTGAACAGAACTACAAATGATGGCATTGTGTATGTGTACGGCTGCTTGATCTTTTGACTCTTTATTCTTTTCCTTTACGTTTTTCATTGTGAATCGGCCCTAATTTATCATCGAACAGAACTGCCAAAATGTACTTGGATCGGCCTGTAATCGTGCAATGCTGTCATACATGTGTTGCCGTATACGTTGCACTCACTGCGACTCCAACTGCGAACCCATGCACCGCCCACACCACACAATCTTGAACAACTAAGACGTTGAACACCGATAGTCGACTAATAGTCGGAGTCCGACTATTGGTGGGCGACTAGTCGACTCTCTAAAATCTGAAGTGCGACACTAATATACATATTTTTTGATTTCATGATTAATAAATGAAGATGGACTTCAAATTTTGGTGGAGTTGTGTACAAATTCAGCATTTGCACACAAGTCAATAAGTGTGTATTTGTGTGTAATTGACAATAACAATAGAATGTTGTCACCTGTTAAAGTTAATGATTAATGTGGTCTCAGGAATTTGTCACCTGTTCAAGCCAAGCTGTGACTTAGAAAGTATGCATAATTAATGAGGCCAAGGCTTGGCTTCAAAAGTGGACAGTTTCCATAGACCTTATTAATTATTAACTTAAACAGGTGATAGATTCCATTGCAGTTGTCAATTACAAACAAACAAATACTACTTAATTATTAACTTAAAACAGGTGACAGATTCCATTGTTAATGCCCATCACACACAAACACACACCCATTGACTAGTGAGCAAATGCTGAATTATGTGCACAACTTGTTTTTTTGTAGACCAAAATTTGAAATCTGTGTTCATAATTATTTATTGATTGTGAAAAGCAGAAAGGTGAATATGCATTAAAAGCATTCCCAGCAAAACTTTATACTCTCTAGCTACTTGCATTCATATCGAATCTAATATCTTATCTTTTAGTTAACAATCAAGTTAATATAGATATAATGAATATCACACTATTTCATTTCTTAGCAATCAGGTATCAAATGTTTTATTTTACACGTATGTGTTTTTTATCTGTGTGTGAATTTAGGTCCAAAGCAACAGAAGAAATTTGAAAGACTGATGCTGCACAGGATTAAGTGGGGTGAAGACAAGACAAGCAAAGATGATGGTAAGTTTGGACATTGCACTTGTCTTTCAAACTAGTAAAAATGGAAAATTTGAAACATTGAAGTTTGATGAGCCATTGTTGAAGTTATTACCTTTATTAGTCTTATGACCTTTGACCTTTCCACTCCAAAGACTGAGTGCATCGGTGCCTCATACTACATGCTCAACCCAAGTTACATTAAAATCCGAGAAGCCATTCTTGAGTTATTGTGGTAACGAGCCCAAATCAGATGTATATTAGGCCCTGTGACCTTTGACCCCTGTCCTTTCAACTCCAAATCTACTCATTTCATCTTTGCATTATAGTATATACCTGACCCCAAATTCATTAAAATCCGATCACTGGTTCATGAGTTATTGCGGCAACGAGAATTGGTAATGGACAAATGGACAGATGGACAACCCAAAAACATGATGCCTCCGCACTGAAGGCATAAACATGCTTGACACATTAAGCGTCATATATCAACCAGCAATATTCCATCCCATGTTTCTCACTTTTTCTCCAAACTGCAGATGATGACTCCGGCGACGAATCCGAGCAAAAGTCCAACCACTGCCAGCTGGTCTGGACTGGAATGGTCAAGCAACGCAACTTCAGCGATCTCCATTTCAAGATGTGCCCGGTAGAGAGCATGGCCCGAGAACAGTTCAAGAAACACAACGTGGAACACTACTGGACATTGGTCCACAGCCAGAGCATTCTGGATGCCACAGACACATGATAGTGACACAGGAGCCACAAATAAGTTTTGTTCTTCTCCTAAAATGTCAGTTTCTTCCTTTTTATTTGTGATATTACGAATCTCTGTATAATCATGTATCAATGACAATATGGTTGTTCATTGTCTTTTACTCTTTATTAATTCTTTTTTGTTTGCACCCATGAACCATAGACTGCTAGGGTAATTGAGAACACCAGAGTCTGTACAAGATGTGGCAATTGAATAAAACAAAAATCAAAGACTGATATTTCATTTAAAAAGACCCTCTAATCACCAAAAATATGAGAGAGTTGATGGGTAAAACAAGCGCTTGTTCGAATTTTTCTTCATGACAATTTATAAACATTTACTGGAAACAATGACAATATGATATGAGGCATTATAAGGAGTGAAAACAATGAGAAGTAGAGAAAACCAAAAAAACACCTTGTTTTCAACATTGATTTAAGAAATAGCATCAAGATGGAATTCAACCTTGAGCAATACATGACAAAGGCATTTGATCCCTTTCCTGCCTCTAACATGAAGAGGTGCTTGAGGCATTATCTTCAGTATATTTCATGAAGTAAATTCTGAATAGTTTCTAGATTGGTTTACATGTTTTACTTATGCAGTCTATTTCTGTGCATCTTATCAGTCATTTCAACTGATAAAGATATAATTTGTAAAGAAAACTGGGTCTTTACAAACATCTACTTGATGAGTACAATTTTTCGTGCAGACTGATACTCATAAATCAATGTAGTTTACAGAACAAGTGTATGAAGAGTGAAGTTTATTTTTTTAAAGAATTGTGTGAAATATATTCTGTATTTGATGGAAAATATTGATCGAGAAAGACAGGTTACAGATAATTACTTTAATTTCATCAAAGGATTCAAAATATGATTTACATGCATTTTGAGTCATGTAGTGTATATATATCACATAGAATTTTGTTCCCAGAAAGTTGAAAAAGCCTGCTCTTTCCCCATTTCCTTCATGATAAAGTCTACATAATGCATTTTCAAAGAAATATGTCAAAATTATACCATTTACAAAAGTTACAATCGTGATTGCATGTTCATACATGCACACTTAAAGTAATTATTTACGATGCCGACTACAGTTTTTAAAAATCACGTTAATTTCAGACTCAAACAGAAACAGAAACAACCCATGTCATACTTGCATGTAACCTCATATTTTGAATTCTTGTACCTTGTCAGTTGGGCATTGTTGCTTTCACCTTGTCTTACTGTTTCTATTTATATCTCCTAAAGCCTGTCAACAAGCCTCTTATTGGCTACATGGAGTCATGTGACATAATGTGCGGCGTGGCGATGATTTTACAGGGCCTAGCAATGCCGTGACTTCTGGTAACACAAATTGTCAAAGTTATTTCACTACATTTCGGTTGGAACTAAGTATGTTTTGTACTCGATTCAGATTTTGTTTGTTTGTATTGTGTTCTCAAACTTGGGTGTAAATGTTGAGCTCAATATGTGGCTCACGAAGGTTGAATGTGGTAAATTTTTTTCAGAAACATAATGATGTTTTGAACACATAGACTGCCTAGATAAGAGCTTTTTCCTTCTTAGGCTTCATATACTTTACTTCATTTAATTACCTCTGCTCTGAGGCATAGAAGGCATTTTTAGGTCGGTATTTGCATTGCTTGATGTGTCCTTTTGGCGCCTGGTGTCAGTTATAGTTGGAGAGCAAACAATCAGTACATGCTATTGTTCAAAACTTAAACGTGATAATCTTATTTTTAGAATATCCTGATTAAGTTTTAGATGCATGAGGCCACAAAGCCAATGTAACCCCATTACAGAATTAGTTTGCAGCTGTATGTGATTGCAGTCATGTCCCTTAGAAAAGAAAATGGGGAAGAACGTGAGCTTTTGAGACTTCTTTTGACAACACATTAAGAAAAATTAAGACTTTTTGATAATGATTAGATTTATGCGTATAAAAGTTACAAATAAAACTGACAAGGCAGTAGTTGTTACACACTTAAGACTACTAAAGAAATAGAAGGATGTATAGATGTAAGCGCTGAACTTCAGTGGGTTCTTATAGATAATAAAAGGTCAAGAGTTTTCGTGAAACTTTTATGTTAAGTTTATTGTCATATCTTGAGTATGTAGAAGAGATATGCCAAGCCTTGACAACATATTTGTAGTTTAATCTGATAATGGGGGGCCCAGTTCTTTTTTTTCTGGTTTTTACATCAATGTTCTAATGATTTTGTCATCAATTTATGTACGCAACCAAGCTACATGTTGTCAGTGTTATTAGACTCCTTGCAAATTTTGTATACTAAGGTGACTCACTTTTCAATAAGATTCCTTTAAAAGCAGTCTCGCAACACAAAATATGAAGTTCAAATGAAAAAATACGATACATGGTGGGACTTGTACAAAATGCTGTAGGTCAAATGTTGTAGCGTCTATTACCATACATATTCATTATCTTAAGGCCAGTGTCAGTTTAAAGCAGGGTGTCTCTTTTGCATGCCTAGAAATTAAGAGCGGAGAAGGCACCAGCAACTAACAGGCATAAGTTAAAGAAATATATTTGAGTCTGCCAAGACCAATCACATTGCACGTTGCACAGGCTCTGAGCCTGGCCATGCCGTGACCGATTGCATGCCACGGCGACGTCGTGTTGCCCGCACCGTGGTAATGTCTGCACTGTTTGAATTGATAAGCTCCTCCCCCTATAGCGTTTCTGCAAGTTTGTCTTTAAGATACACTTACAAAGAGCGTAAAATAAACACAAATTAACTAAATTGTATAGCCTTGATGAGGCTGTGAAGGATACACACAGTACCGCCTTATTTAGGCTGTGTCCTTTATCACCCATCCATAATTCCAACATACTCCATGTCATTTTAGATTCTTAACTATGCCTTTAGTTTAGCCCGGCGCCTTCTCTGCCTTTAACATTGTGTGAATACGCTGGTATGTAAAAGGAAATACCATCTAATAACCTTTTGCAAAATATAGGACCTATAAACTTAGTTTTAGTGGCATTATAGTGACGATAAGACCTTGAATTATCGCCTCATAGACAGAAATTCCTAGCATAGAACATACACCGAACAGCAATATTTCTTGTCCACATTTTCCAAAATCGAGGCTCTTACTGATCCTCAGATTTCACAGGCATGTCCTCCATAAGTAGCCTAAGGGCACAGAGTGATGTTTTGCTGTGCTGTGGGAGGGTTGTAAATGAGATTCCCTGCCTTTAATTGTGTAGAAGTAAGCACTTATCATAGGGGTAAGATATGCTTTGAGGTTTTTTTGTCTTTGTTTTTTTTCTGGTAGGACTGTTGTGGCTCTTCTTCATCTTTCATTTGTGCCATCAACTCCTCACAACTGCTTCAGATTGAAAAAACTGGCTGTGATTTAGCTGCGTTGTGTGGAAGCAGGCAGGTAAGAATCGATGCATTGGTATCAACAAGACATTGGATGAATTCATATGGATTACTATAGTTCAAATTTGTGTTACTGACTTCAAACTAGCATTATTTGGATTGTATAAAATATGATATTAGTACATGAAGTAGCACAAAGAAAACAAACTGAGCGTTTATGTGTGTCTTATTGTGTGTAGTTCATCCTTCGCTAAAGCAATATGTCATGTGTGACCTGTTTCCACAAAATGCACAATAAGCTGGCAAAATAAGATAGTCTTTTCATACTGTCTTAAAGTAGAGACTCTAAGCATTAAAATGATGTATTATTTGTCTAGAATAGACAAAGCAGACCCAATTAAAACATCGCTCACAGTTTTGGACTGTCACCTAAATAATTATTAGGCAAAGGGAGAAAAATGACCTCAGAAAGTGCTCGTTCATGCACGATGTCAAGAGCTTATACCCATGCGGGGCATTAAATGTAGAACCTAAACTCCAGAGCAGATACCATGAAGGTGTTACTGGATGAAGCTCGAATTTGCACAATTACTGCACACACTTTATCCTATAATTCCGCCAAGTTTCATGGTCTGAAACTTGATAATCTTTAAGTTATACTCAGTTGTTTTGCAGCATGGATTTGCTAAAAGGGCCAAGTTTCTCTGGCAAATTTTCAAACTCCTGCAAAAACATGGTCACATTAATTTCAAGAAAAAGCATACTGCTCAATCACTTCTGGCCCTCATAATTGGACAGGTGATATAGATAAATCTATGGCCTTATGGAATACCTCAAAATCCCCAAATACTTTTCCAGCTCCACTCGACTATTTCTCGCGTTTATGCAAGAACTCAAATTGCGACCTTTTGTACGTTTTGTGGCAATAGGTCACATATGCACTATGTTCGCAAAATCTGCCCTTACTACGGCTAGAATACATATTTTAAAGTGGGTAATGAGCCATGGAGTGAATTTGTTTGTGGTAGATATTCTTTCCCACCCCATCCCCATCCATTGTGCGACAAAAAAAAAAACGAAAAAGGAACAGTACATTTTATAATCGAGTGTAATATTATACTGTGACATATTCTACTATACTTACCAGTATGATTTTGACATTTTTTTACACACTTGTAAATAAGTAAACAAGATCATAAACTCTTATACTTAGTAATAGAATCACTTGTGCACTGTAAACGTTTTCAACTTTAAGCAGATTTTCCAGCTTAGCTGATATAAGCTTTGGCGATTACATAAGTGGCTTTTAACTTTAAAGGTAATTGCAGTATTATTTTTTCTTCCAGAACTTGAAAGGCTATAAATTATTTCTTTGTCATTATCCTAACTTGGTAGTCTGCGTTGACTTTCTAGGCTGTTTCTTTCGGAAAGCAGAAAAAAGGAAAACATATCTGGAATGCAAAATAATTTATCTGCAAGCATTATTGTGTCATGCAACCTTTTCCACCAGTATTGGAAGTTTCCCTGTTAATGGTGATTATATTCATTTTTGTGAATTAGTGTTATATAATGTACAGCAGACAAGGCCCAATTTGTCACTCATGGTCTAATGTATTATGTAAAACATTATGTAAATGTACTTGTACATACACACAATTTGTTATGAAGTTGTGGTATTAAATATTTGGGTACATCATTTACGTGTGAATGATCTCGTGTTTTATTACAGTTGATTTGTGTGTTGGTGTGTATAAGATGTGGTATCACGTATACCGAGCGACCCAGAAAAAATGTAACAGTTCATTAAACAGTTATTTCCCAAAATAATTGCTCCGTCCATCTGATAGACTATTCTTTTGTGAGTAGCAGGACACCAAGATCACCTAGTTTGGTTAGGTACTTTTCATGTTAGGGCCATTTTGTAAACCTATGTAAATTTGGTATGTGTGCGCCAGTTCATGTGTAATTTCTATGGGACGCCATCATTCAATAGGACACATCAGAAATACCACTTTACCACTAGAAAAGCTGAAATGTATTGCTTTGCAAAATTAACTCTAAAATAAATGCTACTGAACAAAAATTTATGATCTTTGTATTGTATTGCTCAGAAAAGAACATGTTATTGGATGAATGGGGAAAAATAGGAATTTCTCTTGGATAATGAAAGAAAAAAAGGACCATATTAGCCTTCCGTTTTTTATGGACCACCTGGTATTGATACAGTGTTGAACATACAGTATTTAACATTCATTTCACTACAGAGTAGATTAAAAACAATCCCCGTGTTTGAACAGATTATCCTGTTCAGTGAATATGTCACAGGAGCAACACTGCAAATATCAGACCGAGACAAGAACCTTTACAAATTCACTATATATTTATTAGTTTTGTAATTCACATTTTTATACACAGATTAAGAACATGTATAGGCTAAAATGTATTTTTTCTGACACATTAACATAACATTCTCATTGCTGTATAATTGAACCCCTTACATATCACATTAACTTTATACAACAAATAAAAAGTGTTTTTTTTTCTCAATTTAAACATATGTAACCTCATGTCTGGCATGTACACAGCAGGGGTGGAGTCAAGACAGACCGTTTAGAGTCACAAGGCCCCTGGAAAAATATATTTCACATGATTTGGTACGAGGCCAAGGCTGGCAAAATTTGGCTTTGAGGCTGGCCTCGAGTCCATCTCTGGTACACAGGCAAAGGGTTTATGTGAACTGTATTTTGAGAAAATTCCACGGCATAATGTAATATTTCATAGCATGAATGTATGACACAGAGATTTCTTTACAAATGGTGTTCTTTTCTGGTTTACCCTTAACTGAATGGGGCTATTTTGTGTCATGAAAATACATGTACTGTTCTGGCACAGGAAAAAAACAATCAGTACCCCCCAAAAAGAGAAACAGCTTAACAGATCTGGTTGTGTGATAAATATTACCGTTGTTTCCATCTTACAGCCTACAAACCGTGACATTGCACCAATGCATAATTCATAACTATGTACACTTACAGTGAGGGTCATGTGCAACCTTCCACACAAATGTATGTGAATATTTGTGTTTCTTGTATGCATAATATATCAATATATGATGCATATTTTTGTGAACAGGAAACTGGGACTGGGGAACAATCTGCAACAAAACTTGTACAGGTACATTTCTGTGATAAATGAATTGTCTCAGTACTTTTTTTGTGTCTGTTTGTAATTTTCATTTAGCTCAGCCGGTTGATGCTTTGCAGGGAAAAACATTTTCATTTTAATGTATAGAACAATATATGTGCCGGGTCTGAGCTCTTGTCACATAAATATGGAAACTCATATGTAACCTTCACTGTATTTTACAACTTAAATGCAGTAATAATATTGAAGTCCAAGTAAAGTTCTGGTCGATCAACCTTTTCGTCAGTCTTTCATAGAGTAATCTTTTGTCACCCCAGACATCAGAAAAGAGCATCAAACCTACTGAAAATTGTTTATAGTGACAATTTGTGTTATCAGAGAACAGGTAGTGGTATATAATTACCTATGGGAAATGTGGGGGGGGGGGGGTACCCCCCCCCAACATTTATATTTTGAGTAGATTCTGAACAATAGAAAAAATTCAGACCGAGCAATGAAAGATCACGTAGGTCTATCTGAAAAACATATTTGCCAAGAATTTCATTATCTATCATCTTACCAAAACTGTACTTGGGCTTTATTCATATTTGGAAAACAGAAAAGTAATTTCAAAAACTTAAAGACAAGGTTCACCGTGACGTCAAGTTGGTTTTAATAAAAGCAGAAAAATGAGAGAAACATATTAATGAAGTTTGGCGAAAATCCACCAAAGAATAACAGAGTAATGAAGTTTCGAAGTTTCAATTTTGTGACGTCATAAGCGAGCAGCTCCCCATATGTCATGTAATATAAATTCCATAAATTGTCATTTTTTAATGGTTCCTGATAATTGAATGTGTTTTTTTTTCATAGAAGCCTGTATGAAATAATGTTTCTGATAATATACTGAATGCACAGGTAAAATCATGCTCAAGTTTCTGAGAAAATGGCACTTTGTGGAATTTATATCACATGACATTATGGGAAGCTGCTCGCATGTGACGTCACAGATTTAAAACTTTAAAATTCCATAACTCTGTTATTCTTTGATGGATTTTCGTCAAACCTTTATTAATATGTTTCATTGTTCTGCTTTTATTAAAACCAACTTAACCCGAGGGTGATCCTTGCCTTTAAGTTGAAATGTGCCTTGACAGGGGACCTTTTACGAAATGAAACATAAGCACCAAGTTTTAACTACCCATAAGTTTTCAATTGCTACAATCTATTAACCCCAACATCATTTAATAGTGTTGTTAATGTACTGCACAAACATGTTAGCCAGCATGGAGACATCTTCAATGGGATGCAGCTTGGTGTATGTGATGAACTGCCGTCGTATCCTCTGTAGTTCCGAGTTGTTTACAATCCTGGCTAGGTGAACGTGCGAGAGAATGGAAGGGTTAAGGAAATAGGACAAAGGTACCAGTATATATGTTCAAATATTCAATTCAAATTGAATGGGAGACTGAAAATGAATGAGAACCACGTTTTAATACCCTTAATACTTGCACCATGAGACGGGTATATTTCTATGGGGCAATATGCCATACATTATCATTTCTTGCATAAGAAAACATATCATAACACACCTATATCAGAATTGGTCAAGGTACCATTTTACATTGAAAGTTTGTTATACTGACAATTGCAAAGATTTTGAATGGAAAGATTCCACCACATACACCCACACACTCATGCACTGATCAAGAAACAAAAATATGTGAAAATACACATTTTCATAATGTTCATAAAATCAAACAAAAACAAAACTACAATCTATAAACTAAGAGCAATCAGTCAGTCAGTCAGTCGTCAGTCAATCAGTCAATCAGTCAAATCAGTCAAATCAGTCAAATCAGTCAAATCAGTCAAATCAGTCAATCAGTCAATCAATCAATCAATCAATCAATCAATCAATCAATCAATCAATCAATCAATCAATCAATCAATCAATCAATCAATCAATCAATCAATCAATCAATCAATCAATCAATCAATCAATCAAATTAATAAATAATTTCTGAATAAAGTTCTAAAAGGATATCTTATCCTTGGCTCCAGGAATGGCTATCTCATCTCCCGGTATGCTAGTCTTCTGTGCACTTATCAAAGTCTGGTAATTAAAGAGAAATCAGATTTTAATAATGTGTAGTGAACATGCAAAAAGACACTGTTAATTGTCTTGGTTTAAGGGAAAATAGCAGGATTAGAAGAAATCCTTACTTAGGGATAATCCTGCTCAAGAATCAAGTACACTGTTCACCAAGGCTTTTACTGTCTTAACTTCAAGGTGAAATGTTTTAATTCTTACTCTTTAAAGTGATAGGCTAACATTGTGGAGCTTCAATTTGAAAAATTGTCAAACTTTGACATCTGAGCTACATAGTAGTGTTCAAACGGACAAATAAACACCCTAGAATATAAAAGTTTGGAAAGTTATGCTGCCAATGGCAAGGTATGCATGAATAAACAATTTCTACTCCGGTGGATGATAAAATAGCCTAGGTCTGCACACAGTAAGTCTATGGGAGGAAATGGGCAGGTGAACCGGTCAATTTGAATGCTACAAGTAGATTTTCACTTTTTTAAAGCACTAAATCATCATTTTGAAATACAATTTTTTCAGGGCTTCATTTCTAGACCTTATCAAAAACACTTTGGGTGTGGAGGATTATGTAACTCACATTTTTTTTACTGTAGTAAATGTTACCCAGTGGCTTTAAACAATCACCACCAGTACTCATTGTGACAGGAAAATGTGTTGTGCAGCTTTGTGTGGGATAAATTTCTGTCGGGGCACCAGAAGGAGATTCAATACTGGTAATAAATGCTTGTTTTTCCACATGTAAACAAATGTAAGACAAATCCTTTCAGCCAGGAGATACACTCCAGCAGGTGTATACATTTGTATATGTTTCATCCTATTTCATTTTGGGGGCATTTTTTACTTCTCCCAATCATGTCAATGTCATATAATGTATAAAGGTAGTCTGGATTCCAGGCACTGGCAGTAACTTTCTCTAACTTGATGCTGAATTTGCTGGAGTGCAGCTGCATCAGAGATTACTTATCGTTTGGCCAAATTCAATGGTTTAGGTTTCTGACCTTGTAAGTTCAGACAGCAGGTATTCATGTTTCACTAAATTATGCATAGATAAGGCCTAAAAAAAAATTGTTGTATTGGCGTAACTCGCCCGACCCTAAAAATATTCCTGACCCTACGTTTTTTTTTCTTTGTATTGCAATCAATAGTATCAATATGGCATATCGTGCTGACTTTGCGATCGAATTGAAAAACCGGAAGTGTTGCGGACAGAACAGCGATTTTCCTGCCGTATGCACGCTTACAACACACTTCGTGCGCTCAACTTTGGCTTGAATGATGTCATTGATGAACTATTGCAAGAAATAGCGGCTTCCGAATTTGCCGATTGTAGGCTTATAGTTCATAAAGTGAAAGCATTGTGTGCTGATAGTGGCCCATAAAATTTATGTTACAAAACATCGCCCTACCGACCCTATTTTTCAGTGAGCCGTTACTCCAATACAACAATTTTTTTCTTAGGCCTAATGTCAAACAGCTAGACTAGTGTAGTCATATTTAAATTATTAAATAAAAATAATAGTATGACATATACTTGTGTTAAATGGCATTGACATGATTAGGAGAGGTAAAAATGCTTCAAGAACCAAATAGGTTGAAACATATACCATAGTATACACCAGCTGAAGTGTATTTTCTGGCTGTAAGGATTTGTCTGGAAATTGTTTACTGATGGAGGAAAAACAAGTGTTCATCTACGAGTATTGCATTAATCTGGTGCCCGGATAGAAATTGATCTCATACAAAGCTACACAACAAAGTGTCCTGCCACAATGAGCACTTATGATGATTGCTTAAAAGAAAGAAACATTTGACCATGAAATTTAGACAGCAGAAGCCTTGAACAAAGTACATGATTCTAGACTAGTTTTATCCCAAGGAAATGACTTCTTATCCTGCTATTTCCTTTTAATGGTCCAAGAATTCGGAAAAAAAATACATCTGTAAACTATACTGATGGCCCCTAACTCTAAAGACCAAAGTTTTCTGTGTTGTGGATTTTCCGCAGAAATCCCGGAATTTGAGGTATAACACAGAAAACAGCATTTTACCAAAATGGAAGAGAAATCATGCCTAAAAATCCCCCCCCCAAGTAAAATTAATAAATATTTATTGAATAAAACTAAACTAATTTACCAAAAAATTCCCAATAAAGCCAAAGAAATCCTGCTTTACCTGTAAATTTGTCCCCAACCCCAAATCAAAACCCCCATGGGCCAAGTAAACTTGTCAAAATTGTGAGTTTTTTTTTTTCCAACAAAAATTCAAGTTGGAAAATTGCACAATTACAACGCAGAGAAAAAAAGAATTTGGCATTTGTGAAAAAGGAGAAAACCAGAATTTGACATTTGTAAAAAGGAAAAAACAGAATTTGACATTTGTAAAATGGAAAACTTTGGTCTTTACCTCACCCTTCCACATAAATGACATGTTTATGAATTGAAACCTTTCCTAGTTGAAATGGCAGTAAACATGTAATGTACACTAGCTGAACAGCTGTTTCTGGTATTTCCTGTTGTGGTATGACTTTTGTTCTGAAACTAACCAGGCAGGCCACATAGCTTTGTGACATCAACAAGAAACAGCTGGTACAGGAATGTATTATGTATTATTATGCAAATGATGGAAGGCAGAAGAATAGCTCTGGAATGGGGTCAACAACTAAATGGCATGAGTCTATTTCTTGTTTGAGGTAAACGTGGCAGTCACAGGCATATTCATTTGTGATTATTTTCACTTTCTAATCTTTTTTCTACATTGTTAGTGAAATGTGTTCTCTCCTACAACAATTAAAGAAAACTGCTTGAAGTGAATCTGGTTTGAACTTACCGGTATGTAAAATATCTGGAGAGCTCTGCTGCAATATTTTTTCTCTACAGTGATTTTATGCGATCTTATTTCAGTTAATTATTTGTCTGCAATTGGTGAAGTAACAACAGCTGCGTCAACATAATGATATGTCAGACTGTATCTGATTTTACAGACAAAAGCAAATGCATCCTCTTAAAAAAAATGAGTAATAAAATACTCACTGTAACGGCCTCTTGTGTCCTTTTGTCCAGCTCATACAGGAAATTGGTTGAAGACAGTGGTTGCTACAATTAAAAGTTGAAATGTTTCAAATCAAAGCCCATTAAAGTACAGTTTTGGTAACTGGTGAAAAATGAAATCCTTTGTATTAAGATAGTATCAATGCCCTGAAAATGATCAATCTGAAACTCTTTCATTTTTTTGGAGAAACTTTTATAGCTACTCAAAGTGTTTTTTGAAAGGGGGGGGGGGGGGGAGAGAACCCATAACATTTCCCATTGGTAATGTACATACCACTACAGGCCCTCTGATAGCTTACACATCGCAATTTGTCACTATAAACCATTTTCAGGTGTGATGTGGTTTTCTGATGTTTGGGGTGACAATAGTATATAACTACTTGGGCTTTAAATAATATCAGATTACAAATTTTAACGAAGAATGAAAGACAATCCATGTGCATTCAGAGAATGCAGAACAGCACGGAGATGATAACATTGAAAGTTTGAACAAAGTTGGCTAAACCATTAAAGAGATCCGAATTTTCAAAATTTCATTGCATCCGTATTGTGGGTAATTCTTCACCTGGCAACTATGCCACTTTTCTGATAAGATAGTGGAGAATTCTCTATAGGTTTTGTACACAGATTTTCATTAATTTTCCATTTGTTTTAGATGTCACTTGAGAAGCTGACCTCATTTTATTTGAAAATGCATGCATAATTAATCTAGCTGTGACTTACTTGAACAACAAGCAAGACAAATTTGGATTTCTGATGACAAGTGAAAAAAAAGTGAACATTTGATTCTAATTTATCTCAGATATTCTATGATTAGAGTGAAATTCCTCTTTAAAATCAATTCTGACACAAAAGATTTTGTCAAATGCAATCTTTATGGTAGCAGGGGTAAGCCCTTTAGACCAAATGTCCGATGCACCAATTACTGAAATGGTCCGATAGACTAATTATCAGAAAACAAGCTGATAGACCAAGGGTCCAACAGACTGATTATCGAAAAGTTAACGACACACAAATCCAAACACACATATTATACACCAGTGAAATATAACGCATAGGCAATATATTCTTAGGCGTGTATAAAAATTTTAAACACAATTGTCCTCGTTCTGAAGGACCCTCGGTCTACCAGACCCATTTCCAATCCATAATCCGTTTATCGGACTTGTTTTGGTAATCGGCCTATTGGACCCTTTTCAATGATCAGTCTATCGGACCCATTTCAATTTCAATTCAATTTCAATTTAATTTATTTGGTCCAATGATAAACAACATGGAAACTTTGTGTGGGTTCACATGCAACAAATATACCAACATCCAAACATACAAACATTGGTCTATAAGAACCTTTTCGATAATCGGTCTAACAGGCTCTTGGTCTATCGGACCCTCGGTCTCTTGGGCAGGAAGTATGGTAGCAAACTTACTGCTACAGTGGAGAGGTTAGGGGGTGGTGCCTTTCTGTGGAAGAGGGCGTCGCATATCTCCTCACTCGGCAAGTCGTCCGTCGGGTGAATGGTGAACAGAGGAGAGTCCCAACGATTCTTGGCCTGGGGAGCCTCGAATCGCATCACCAATGCATCAAATCTGGGCATCACATGTTGGATATAAATGATAAATGTATCACAAAGCTGAAAATCTGCAAAGCACAGGTACAGTCTGACTTCAGTCATCACTTTTCTGAATCTCTGTACTATCTTGATTATGGACCCACCAGTCACTGCTATTTTTAAGACAACTTTATCTGCTGGCAGGGGT
>JZLH01S0041420.1:22515-42571 GCA_001188425.1 Eucidaris tribuloides
TGTCTTTCGTGACGGCCGCCTTTTCATTTCTTCCACAAAGAAACTCACTTCTTGAGGAGAATGCCCTTTTTTCTTTAACAGAACTTAGCGTATTCACAGTGTGCATCATGACTGTGTAATTCTGAATTACTAATTCATAACGAAACTACGTGTTTAATCATCTCTGCCCCCTTAAAGTGTTTGCTCATTGATCTGTTTGATCTATATGTTCTTCATCTTTTTAACACACTGCAAAATAAATGAGTTGTAATTAGCGCCAGAATAGACCACAAAGCGAGTTTTACAACTTACAACTTCTAAATTTTTCAAAACCGCTCGCTCGCTAGCGGAGTAGATTATATTTCATGGTTTAATGATCAAAAAATCTCCTTTCCCTTCCTTACATGACTGCGAAATTTAAACAGCTACTTAAAGTAGAAAAGTTTGATCTAAAGAGACGTAATTCTTCATCGTGACTGTTTAAAACACTATAAAAATTCAGTGCTGTAATTAGCGCTAGAATAGAACACAAAGCAAACCTTCTAAATTTTCTCAAACCGCTCGCTCGCTACGCTCGCTCGCGGCGGAGTATGTGTATACAATTCACATGTTTTAATGATTGGAACCCACTTCAAAAAGGTTTGGTTCAAGTTACATTGCTGCAAAAAACAGCAACTTCAGGCTGAAAAACCTAATCTGATGGTGAAAATATCTACATGCGCTCAATGCCCCTTTTGACATATAAGTGCCCTTTTTTGTCTTTGCCCCCCCAAACGAAAATACGTTCCGCCGCCCCTGGTCTCAACATTAAAATTGATCCCAAGTTTGTGCAAAATCATAGTGCCTGACATTGCCTTTCCCATCCCATGTTCAGTGCATAATGCATACACATGGAACAATACACAAACAATTCAACTGTTTTCATTGTATGATATCTTGGAGACGTCTCGAAGACCGACTTAACACTAGAAGTCAATGAAAAAAATTGAACATGTTTGATTTCCCCCAACTCCCCAGAGACCTGGCTAGTCTCAAGGAGATGTCACAGAGACTCAAGTCACCAAGTGGTCACCAACTAGTCTCTAGGTCATTGAGATACGGCTTTAAGGAACTTTCAATCCCCTTCTCTAAAGATCATTCCTACCACACTTTGTCTAAACCCAATCATGTGTTTCATACAAGAAGATGAAAATTGTGAATTTTTTTTTAATGTACAATACATGACAAATGACGAACAGAAAGTGATCACAATAGCTCACTGATTCTCTTTGCTCAGGTCAGCTAATAAACCGCATCAAACGCCTTGAGCGTGACACTCACATTTCTTGAGTATATCTCTCATCTTCGGGTCTCTCTTTATTCCACTGGGAGGCTGTTTCCACTGGTGTATCACAAAATATCTGCATGAAATAAAAAACAAACCATGGTTAACGTTTACTTGTGATGACTTAACCTTTTAGGGCACCACAGTATCTATTAGATGGTTGAATCAGAAATTCAGAATATTACAGAGATGCTACATTTATGGAAAATTTCAAGATTTATGAATTTTTCCCAAAAGAGGAAAGCTTTCTGGAATTTTTGTCAATTCCAGAATTTCTGGTAAATGGGAAAAAAAATAATTTTTGTAGTAATGTGTATGTCAGTATGCATGTGAAAACCTGTTACTATTAGTTAAACAAAATAAAGTTCTTTTGATTAACTTTACACTTTTGTGAGATTCCTTTTGGTTATGAAAGCATAACAAAATATGGGTGCTTGTCCATACAAATGGACCCTGGTATCAATTAGCTTTACTAAACTGTGTTTATTTTATAAGCAAAGCTGATTACAGTATGACTAAAGTACCAAATATGATATACTTACAACACAGTGTGGAGTTTGTGATGCTTTGACAGCACAGTATAATTCATATCTGAAACCTATACAAAATGAAATTATTAATAAAACATGAAAATGTAAACAGTAGAGTTGACCTTTTTTCTGCACTGCACAACATGTAAATTCACAATAATACTGTACATTCTGCATGAATGACAATAAAACAGTAATATTTCTCATATTATGTAATATGCCAGGACATATACTTGCCAACAATTAATAATGCAAAAGTGGTAGATTTTGACTAGATTTTGTGAGGAAGCGAAGCATCAAAGTTGGGGGGGGGGGGGTGTTGGGTGGTGGTGGGAGCCCCCTCCCCGGGCAGGGAATATTTGTCACTTTTCATTTTAAAGTCAAATGGATGCATTTCAGGCATTAAAATTTTTGGTGGTAGTAATTTTAGAAATGAAGAAATCTGGAAATTTACATTTTTAAACATTTGTTAAAATGGAAGATTTCAATGAAAGTCAGTAGGTAATTATATTGCCCCCAAAGTGGTACATGTATTCTACCATTCAACAATATAGAGTTTGCATTTTGCAAGTATCATTAAGCAATGTAGTAGCTAGTACAGGCAATCCTTGGACTGCAGGTTACATGTGTGTTAACTTCTTAACAAACTCAAATTAATTTGCCATCAATACTCAATCCCCATACCCCCACCCCTCCCCTCCCCCCAATCCAAACACAAAATAATTAAGAGCTTACCTTTGATATAATTCAAAGAATCTAGTATAACAACATCTTCCTTTGAAATCAATCTATGGAAAATAAAATTGACATAGAAAGTATCTTGATGCATGGTTGTGTAGAAAGGAGTGGTTGTGGGGTAGGGTATCATTGCACAGAAGAATGTGGCATGCTAAAACATTATAAACTTCTGTTTTTATTTTGATAAATGATTGATTAAACAGTTGATTCTACACTGTGAATAAAATTCAGAGGCAGCGTTCCATTGCAGCAACTGCTCCAAACACAGTGTTTGTTACTACATAGTTTTCCGAGTTCAGCATGCAAATTCCATTCCAGAGCCTAAAAATGTTATAAATATGATGGGGGTATACTGTTCAGGTAACTAGATGTTAATTAAACATTCACAATTGTTTAATATTTGGATTTTTATTCAGTCGCTAAATTGCTGGGCTCAGTCATGTGTACCTGATCAAGATCCCCTACATTACATACTGTGATTCATTTTGGCATCATAGATTTTGCAAATATAAATGGACTACACAAGGTAACTGTTACTGTGTGAACCATATTGTAATAAATATGTGTTGTATCTGTCTATCTCTCTGTTTATCTATTTATCTATCAATTTGCCTATCTATTTATCTATCTTTATATCTATATATCTATCTTTCTATAGGTGTGTAGTTATCTATCTTATCTATTTATCTGTCGGTCTATCTTTCTACTCATCTATCTTATCTATAGGTCTACATGTATTTATCTATTATACTGTATATTACTTATAATCTTTATAAGTTTTATATCTATCTGTCTATCTATCTGTCCATCTACATGTATACTGTACATTACTTAATTTTTATGCATTTTTGTAACAATGGAAACACCCACTCACCTTTGTGTGGATGATTTCAGTTTTCCTCTTGCATCTTTTTCTTTCTTGGAATCTGCAGGAAAAGACATGACAAAAACAGTCAGCGTGAACTTAAATAAAGTTGTCTACATCTTGTGATACCATGTTTTCTTTTCTTTTACTTATTTCGTGGATGTGCTTAAGATTTTTTTTTTAAGGATGCCATGATTACATACGTTTTCATATCACGATCTCGATCATTCTACATGTGGTTAGTTTGTTTGTAAGTGCAAGAAGACATTTATTTCTTTCACATAATCTGGGTGAAAGTAACAGACTCATGTGTGACCAATTGCACCAAATTCTTGATCTAGACATATATATTTATTATCATTAAATAATTCATTAATATTACAGTACGACCTGGGTTATTCGTCCATCACTTTACCGGATCTCTCTATTATCCGGACAATGAACTCACCATTCACAGGCTGCCAGTAATTAATACACATTATCAGATGAGGCCAGTGTACAGCAAAAAACCTGCGGTATCGTTTTTGACACTAGTGACAAGGTTTGGCATGGTTAAGTATAAAATTGTCGTAGCCTCCAGGTCATCAGTCATTCTTCGATTTCCTCCCTTCCTCCTCCTGTTTCTTCTTCTCCTCCGCTCTTCCTAATTCTTCTCTCTTCTTGCTTCGTTCTTCTTCTTTTCTCTTCTTCTTCTTTCTTCTTCTCCATCTATCATCGGATCATCAGTCATCATCATCATCATCATCATCTCATCATCGATCATCGATCATCATCATCATCACCATCACCCCGGCCCGACCCCCCCCCCCCCCAACTCCAGTAAAATGCACATTACGCCCCATTAGATTCTAAGCTTACAGTACACGAATACAAACGGGTGGGACAACACAAATACCGAAATAGTTACCTACCAGAGTACACGGTATTTCTGTCAATCGCAATGCTGTGATCACTCACTACATGTACAAAACGTTCGCTTGAAGATTCTATAAAGGTTTTCAGCTCCTTTACGCGTTTACTTTTTCCACTGCACGGGAATCCACACATAATTACAACAGGCATTTTCGACTCGTGATCACTTTATTCAATTCTGATCCGATCTATAATTACACGGCCGCGCTACCTTGTGTAAACTTATGTGAGTTCTTTCCGTATCCGATCTATCCTCACCGGGTGAACCGGCGTTCGGGTGAGTGGGTTAAAATGACGTTTTCGTGAGTTACATTGTACTTATTTGCGTATTTGTATTCATACTCTTCGAAGCAATCGTGGGAAAATCATTGCGCAGTCGGAATATTCATTTATAAATATGTAGTTTTGACAGAATTTTAGATCAAACAATACGTCTTTCCCCAATCACCGGCTAACAATTACGTAAGTGGGCCAGCTGTGGGGCTCTTCTCAGTCCCACACCTTGTAAATCATGTTGCTTACCATGAAACCGGATCTGAAACTCTGTTCACTCACGAGTCACGGGGGTGGTAGATCTAACTCAACTTGATTCTGTGTACGATTCTAACTCAAGGCCAAAAATTGCAAACTCTCACCTTGAATGACTCAACCACATGATTCCAGGCGTGAATGTTTGCTTGAGAACGGTTTAACTAGAAAATCGACATGAAAGTAAAATTCTGGTGCTGGATTTTTTAATCCTATTTAGGTCTAACGTTAATTCCAGTTACACATGATTTAACAGACAGCTGTAAGGGATAGTATAGATAGCATCTATTTCACATGCATGCAGGGCATGCGTTAAGGAATAATTTTTGTAGATCTATAGCAAAACTGCTAATCAAAATCTTTATTGTATAGCAATTGGCAATTTTTGTATAGCAGTTTCGTAACTGAAAGTAAATGTACAAAAGTATGTTGTATGTACGTAAATTTATTATGCTCACTAATATATGACAAGCACTGCTGGACTGAGAAAAAACAATTTTACAGTCCGTAACCAGGGCTCCACACTAACTTATTTTTTTTATTTGGGGTTACTTTTCACAGCTACTTACCTTAATTGTACACAATAAATAAATACATTTCAGTGATTGCTATTTAAAACTACGTTTCATTCCTTGGACTGGTTTATGAACTCAGTAGGGGGAGGAAAGAATTAAAAGAAGAAGCAAGAAAAGAAAGACGAATAAAAAAAAATAAAAGGAAAAGAAACAAGAATTAAGAAGGAAGAGAAAAAAATAGAAGTGAAGAAAAGGAAAAAAGAAAGGAAAAAGAAAAGAAAAAGAAAAGGAAGAAAAAGGAAATAAAGCAGGAGGAGGAGATAGGAGAGACAATGAGAAAAGAACAAAAGAAAGAAAAACAAAAACAACAAGAGCTTAAAGGAAAAGAATCAGAAAAATGAAGCAAAAATAAATGGCTATAATAATTGACGTCCTAGCAAATAAATTGAAATAACACATTTTAGTGTGAAGCTGCAGCATCACAAAAAAAAAAAAAATCCAAAACGATTTCTTAGGAATATTTTGACCTCGAACAGTGGACTTTGAACCCGAGCTCCCACCAAAGGTTGTATGGAGACAATGGAATGTCTGGGCTCAGTGCCAAAGACAGTCTCCGTAAATGGAGGGGATTATGTCCCCTATTGTTTAGTCTAAATACCATGCCTGTGTGAGGCAGGGGCCATTCAAACATGCATTGGTTAGCTATCATCTTGATTATCCATGAATAATGGTTTGGCAGTCAGACTAGTTTCAAAGCAACCTAAAAATAAATTCTTAGATTTCCCATGATCTAGGCCGCTTTTCAGCACTGAACTCTACACTACCGCACAGCTGTTTCTCCGATGTCCGCTTGCGTTCTTTATCAGAAATACGAGCGCAATTTCAGAGCATGCCAGAGCAAAATTGCTTGTGTAATTTTGCCCCCGAGACAATAAAAATGTTACTTGCCTGATCGGGCAAATACATTTTTTGATATTTTGGTTGACCACTTGTATCGCAGATTTGCGATCCAAAAAATTATGTGTGTCGCAGTTGGGCGCAATTGGAGCGTTAATTGCGATGCGATACCAGCTACCTTTTACTTGCTGTCATAAATACTTGGGTGCCTCTGCTCTGAGCTCTGCTTTGGTCCAGTATCATCGGTTTACACACTTTGTCAGATAAATATGACCCCATGACAAACTTGTTTTCTGCAAATTTTGACATCTTTCTTGTTGTCTGTTTATGGTCAAATAGTGGCAGATCTACATTGGGAAATTGTTTGATTCGTAGGCAGAACCAAACAGCTAGCAGCTTTAGCACAAATTTGTGTGAGAGAGTTTTACTTCAATATCTCATCTATTGTATTATTCAACAATATATCATAAACTTGGTATTTTCAAATTATATTTTATTCATACATGTACAAAAGTCCTAGACCTGATCTGGAAATAGTAAAAACAGTGATTTTCTTTGGAAGGACTTGTTGGTTTTGAGCCAACATCAAGCGATGCCGTACACGTAGAGATCTACATTTGGACGGTGTACACCATCCAATGTATTTTTTTTTTAAATCAGTGTTGTTGCAATTTGCAAAACTCCCCACCCATGGGCCTACCATGTAAGTGTAATCAAGGTGTGATTTTTATTTGTATGGTATGGATACTTATTGTGTAAACCTAAATTTTTTTTTCTTTCCGTACACAGGGTCAACAAAACATGTTCACAAACTCAGAACTTGTCAGAACTGCAAAGGATACAGTGTACATGAGTCAGTGTTTGTACGTCACACCCCATAGCTGTGCATGTGCATGGATGAACATATAAATTTGTCACCGGAAGAAATAACTCAGGAATGGCTTCGAAGGAGAGAACTATTCGCATTATCGAGTGGGATGACATGGACAAGCGGAAATTCTTCGGCTTTGGCATCATGCTGTCGACGGCGATACGCACGACAGTCTATCCATCTCATCTCATCAAAACCCGGCTGCAAATGCAGCACCAGAACGACCTCTACAAAGGAACGTGGGACGCGATGAAGAAGATCGTCAAGTATGAGGGTTTCAGGGGGTTGTACAAAGGTTTTTCCGTCAGTCTTATAGCACTCGCCTCGGAGCAGATGTACATCTTGAGCTACGAAATGATGCGGAAAGCCTGTGAGAATTTTGACAACTCGACGCGTACTTTTGTGGCCGGGGGATCTGCATCGTTGGTATCGCAGAGTATACGTGTCCCCATCGACGTGGTTTCCCAGAGGACTATGATGTTGGGTCTGGCGGTTGACGCCAACACGAAAACGAGACATGTCACTGTAAAGGACGTTATACAAATCGTGCAGTTAATATACCAACGACATGGGTTAATGGGGTTCTATCGTGGATATGCAGCTTCGCTGCTTACCTTTGTTCCAAATAGTGCTTTGTGGTGGACATTTTATCATAACTACACAGGTGAGTTTTGTTATAAATGATTGCAATGTTCTGATTTAATCTGTTGTATCGGGTTGCCAACATTTGCTCTGGCAACAATTTTTCAGAGGACAAAGGATAGGGTAAGGGTTTCCATTGGGTTTCCATTCGGTTAGGGTTAGGTTTGAGGTTGGTTAGTGTATTTAAATAATCTGTGGAATAATTCATGGAAGTGATCACCAACCAATTATGAAGTTTGCGAGCAAAACTACCAGTTATTTCCCCACCCCCAATATTCTTTATAAGGTAGCCTTGCACAGAAAGGCCAGAAATGTTAATCACACTTACTTGGATCATTGACATGTATCTAACAATGTACTGCAATTGGTATACCTCGCATTAACTTAGTTTGCACAGTTACTCACGCCACTTCAGGGATTGGTACAGTTTGCAAAATACAGCTGCAGTAAATGTTACAATCATCATGTCTATAGAAGTTCAGTAAAATCACAATTACTTCAGATTTATACTTTCAATTTCAATTACATTTAATTTCATTAAATCCTGTAATTAATTACATTAAATTACATCAGTCTGCTGTAATTTATGATAAAAATTCTTGAAAATGTATAAATTACATTTAATTACCATTACATTTTCAAGTACCCTTCCTACATGTATATACACATTACGTAGTTTAGTATTAACAATGAAATAAGATATAAACCTCAAAGTGTCAATTTCTAAGCACAATTTATTTTAGAACGTTTTACTATACCCCTAAGTTGAGCTCAGCAAATACAAACCATTTTCCTTCAGATATGATCATAATCTTATTAGATAAAATAGCGTAATTTGCTGTTACATCTAACAACTTATACACCAGTATTTGCATATCTTTTGTAATGTGAATTTTTTTCCTCAGAATATTTTGCATCATTTCTACAAAATAGTCTCCATGTTCACGTACCTGCCTTGGCCATCCAGGCTTTCTCTGGTTCTTGTGCTGGCTGCAGTGCAGCTATGATCACGAACCCAATGGATACCATTAGGACAAGATTACAGGTGAGGACTTCTATGTTGGTGCAAGGATATTTCATCAGTCACTTCATCTCCTATCTTTGTGTCCATCCTCATCGTACTGTTAAAGTGTGTGTCAAAAAGAAGGTAGTCCATATATAAAGGAAGAATATTCCTAACTGTTTTTAATACAGAGATTTATAAGTAATAGTATAAAGAGCAATGTTTTCTTTTTCCAATGATACCTTATTCGCATCGCTGGTGTCGTGCATGACCAAGTACATCGATCTTGAGAGAATACTGTTGAATCACAAATCTTGCAAGTTTTGGCCAATGGGCGAAATACTGATGACACTGATGACTGAGTTAATGTTTTAAAGATGAGAAGTAATCTCACATTTTTTTTCAAGTTTTGCCAAAACTTACCAAAATTTGTGATTTGTCAATGTTCTCCTCAAGAACAATGTACTCGGTCATGCGTGACACCTGTGATGCGAGTGATGTATCATTGGAAAGAGAAAATGTTTTTCTTTATGGATACTGTAGTTATAAATCTGTATAGTAAATATCATTGAAATATTAACACTCTAAAGATTAATTATCTTTTTTGATACATACTGTACACATACATTCACACTTTTTGATTTGTCAAATTGGACAGAAAGCTAGAGTTATTGTATTGAAGCAGAAACACATGAGCATCAAGAAGATCAGAGTGAATATGTGAACAACAACATTGTCTTCATTTGGCTTCCCTGTATAAAGAACACTTCACATAACAAATCTTAAGTAATCCAAAATCCATGAATCATTACTATGTGTAGATATACTGAATTGAACATAATTTTGTAAAAGTCACCATATATAAAGGCCTGTTTTGGTTACCGTAACACACCTTTGCTAAGACATCCCTCCTTGTACATTTTTGTTTTCATTAGAGGGGACATTCCTCCATAAATATGAGGACTATTTTGTGACTGATACTCATCATGCAAAGGATGCAATATCATTTGATTTTGATTTTGATTGTATTGTTTTACATTTACAATAAACAAAAATATAACACTAGACTTTAATTCGTCACTGAGATGAATTGGTGATCCGCGTGTTCGCTCCGATCATCAAATCTAAAGAAAATGTGACAAGCCATCTACATCAAGTATTACTGCATGATAAAATATGTCCCTCATCATCTAAAATTCTCTATCAAGCATTAATTCAAAATTTGACGTGCGCGTACGCGCTCGTCGCAACGCGCGGACGGTTATGATTAGCTGCAGTGATGACCTTTGACCTGAAGTTACTCTGTACCAAGTTTGGTTATCTTACTCGACTCCATTCATGAGATTTGCGTGAAATACGCTTTTTCTTTGTGACGTCATAGATGACGTCACATCAATTTGGCAGGGAAAACTATGCCTGAAATGTTATCTACGCATCATTGTCTACCAGAATAAGCAATAAAAAGTAGGGGTCACCGTTAATTCTAGAGAGTTATGAGTGATTTAAAAATGCCGCCATTCACTATGCGTGCGCATTTACATTTTTCGGGGGTGTTAGCGATATTTTGGGTTCTGGTGGACGGGAAAAGGTTCTAAATGACGTAGAATTGAATTAGACATCCAAAATCATCAAAAAAAATTACGTTATTCCGTAGGGAAGGGGGTGCAGGCGAAAAAACACGCGCGTATGCGCGCACACCAAAATGCTCCAAATGACCTGAAACATATAGTACTGTTAACAAAAAGTCATTTGGAGCATTTTGAAACTTTGACGCGCCCGTACACACCCGTGGAGACGCGCGCGCACACGTGGTATGGACCAAAAGTTGACCCTTGACCTGAACTTGACTTCTGCGAAAGTTCATTGTTTTATTTCACTGCTGGCTCGAGATATTGCAAATGTAGGTTAACTCTAACTTTTTCGTAAATGACGTCATAGATGATGTCACGGGCGAGTGATCACACTGACAAAAATTGTGTAGCAAGGTCTTGACACATGACATAACTATGCTAAGTTACAAGATGATTGACGATGATGTTCTTGAGATATCTGATGCACAAGAAATGACCAGAAAGAAACACGAAGAAGAAGAAGAAGAAAGATTTTGATGAAATCTATGGTGATCCGTGGTTATGCAGATCACCAAATACAATTTTATTGAACGTGATAATGCATATAACATCTTAGTTTCATATCCAAAGATGGTAAAACAAATCATGAAATGTGACGAAGACATCAAAAGACACAGCTTGCATTGTATAGGTCCCAAAGTTAGATAATTACAAACATCTCATTAAAGAAGTATAAAAGAAGAATGTTGAAAGGGAAGGAAAAAAAGCACAAGTAGATAATGAGAGCAAAACAGAATGGAGTTTATTAAAGTATATAAGACAATATGCATAATGCAATACATGTAAATATCGCACTGCGATGACATCCCAACTGTATTACAAAGAGACTTCAAATTTCTCTCTTGTTGCTAGGTAACGGGGGAGAAGTCCATCGTGCGTACATTTCAATCGCTGATGCGGGACGAAGGAGCCCGCGGTTTGACCAAGGGCCTGACGGCACGACTGCTCTCAACCATCCCCACGAGCATCATCATTGTCCTCGGATACGAAACCATCAAGAGAATTAGTATACGAAAAGAATTGGCAGACAGCTTGCAATGGTGACATAGGTTATACAGAAGATGAATAATACGTGGTGTGTAATCGTTTCATCTCAAGGAAAATTCTGCCAGGAAATGTTAATAATGTCCATCTTGATCCAAACACAAAAGTAGTACCCCTCCCTATAAACAACTGCTTGTGATTTGTAAGGAAAAAGTTTTTAAACATGGTGTCTGACAAAAAAATGTACTTATACCATTTATGCAATTGTTGTGGGAAAATTAGATGTATCCATCACTTCATGATTGACTGAGCACAAATTAAAGACAAAATTACCACATTTCAAACTTCACAAGTAATAATTATTTATTCAGTTTAGTTAATTGAGGAACGGTTATCTTCCTATGTACCCATAGGCTACAGGAACCGGATGGCACCCTGTGTTAACTCTGTGGGATTTTTAGAATCTTGGAGGCAATGGGTTAAGTAGTATCTGTTTTCACAAAGCTTGTCAACAACTACTGACACCATCTTCTCGTAGTGTTGATTGATTTCTTCATTTCCTGCTGAGGAATAACTATAGATCCATTCCACAAACTGAATTCATTCACTTATTTCAGAACTATATAGGCGTCTTGTGATTTATGATAGTGTGTCATTTGATCTTTCATCTGTGTTCATTAGCTAATAAATTTTAGATATCTCTCTTTTTCACACAAAAGTCATGTAACAACCATAGAATTGTTTTTTTTTTTGGGGGGGGGGTGGGTCAAGGCACCACCTATAAAAAGCAATTATAAGGAATTACTTTTAGGGAGAGGACTTATTTTTTGTGTTGTGTTAATTATGGAACTACACACCTGAAGGACATTGTATATTTCAAAATTCTGTTGTGGCTGTGCAACATCACCTATATGAAACAAGTAAACTCTGTAAATTCATATTATAAACTATTTTTTTATACATAAATATAAACTGTGTCTAACATGGTGTTTCAAATGTTGTTTGTAGATGTATGTACACACATGAATGATCAAAATTGTTAAGAGTATATTTTGAATGAAATTTCACCTTATTCAATGATTTTGGCATTAAATTCTGGTTCCAAAGCTTGTAAAAATTTGTGAAATGTGTCAGATTAGTACTGGGTCAAAATGGAAGGCATTCACTATTCATTTGTTTCAGATGGATATAAATGATTTTTGGGAGAAGAGTGTCTGTAAAGGTATAGATTGTATTGTTTCTTCCGATGGCTACGGGAACCAAATGTGTTGTGTGTTAACTCCATGGGAAGTTTAGAATCTCTGCAGCAACGGGTTAAAAGGTTGACTTTTGATTGAAAATTCATGTATTGTGACAATATCAACTACTCAGGCACAAAATTCAGCTGTACCCATCTTCGGGTCAATAATGTAACCCCTCCCCCCCTCCCCCCCCAAAAAAAAAACAAAGAGGGAATTGCACAAAATGACATTGTTCATTACACAGTACATCTCTCAGTATTCATATAAACAAACTGATTGGCATGGATAATTTGTGTATTACTGTGTATGGTACTATACCTGTGTGTGTAACATGACATTTATATTCATACTCATCTATTCTTGGAAAAGAATTCGGGAGGTTTGAACAATAGATATGCTGTCGCCCGTCGCAAGATTTGTATGACATGTGCCTCATAGTCTAGACTCTAGAGTCTAGAGGTCTCAAGTTCAATTCCAGCATAAACGTCCTTCAACTTGACACGTTTATCTGTTTGGCTGCTCTTTACCCAGGGTATAAATGGGTACCCACAATAGGAATGAGTGCATCTGTGTGGCTGCTAAGTCTTGAATGCTATCTCTTAGAAGTGGAGAGGAGTCTAATAGACATACAAGCATTTGATTACTGGGGTAATAATAGTGTAAAGCCCTTAGAGATGATTTATTGTAAAGCGATTTTTATTTAGTAGTCTTGTTGCAAACTCTTGTTTCTCATTGTACAATAAACCATTTAAAACTGGTCACCAATGCATAGTAGTACCATGTTCATTTGCTGATGTCAAGTGTAACAATTTGAGCATGAAATTGTGTTCGTGCAGTGGTAATTGCAACAACAATAAGTTAATGGTTGCCTGCTCTGTTTGACATTTGGGTCTATTTTTCTTTTTTACAATCTGACTACATGTAGAATATTTTTACAACCCTAGCTCCAAAGGATTACAAAGCAGCATTTACTACCTGAGTGTAGAGTGTACAAGGACAGAATTTTTACTGTGTAATATCTGTATCATGTGACTGTCTTGTTTTGCTGCAAATTTATGTGGCATAAAACTGATTGAACCAGGGACATTCCTGTGTATATTACACTGTATATATGCAAGCAAAGTTTTCCCTTGTTTCATCAGGGAGGTGTGTATTCGGTGTATTAACACTGCCATGGATATATGTGTATGCCAGATGCACTCATCCAATAAACAAAAATAATGAAATTAGTGAAATTAGTATGTTATCAGAGTATTTGAGGTACAGTATAACTTTACAGTTTATGTAGATTTGACTGGCTTTAAGTATCCTGCTGCTTACAAAGGTGTGATAGACTGGGTGTCGGAAAGCGGGTGGTTGGGTTTGACAAGTTGTATTCTGAAGTGGATAATATCCTTGTACTCAAACATGTTTAACATAATTTTAATTTGTATTGTTGTCTTGTTTGTTCAAGAGATGTGTGTATTTGTGTGTAAAAAACAAAACAAAAGACAGTGGGGGAAGAAGAATGTTTTTCTAAGCATAGATTGCTGACTTTGTCTCTCCATAAAAAATATCAGGAAATGGTGCTGTTTTTCAATGGTTTCAATGTGACTATATTTGATTATTTGATTTTGATTTGATTTTTCTTTTTAATTTCAAACAATAACATAACAATACATGTATGTTGAACCTAATACAAAATATTATCAAGGAGGCTGTTCAATATACGTTGACAAGTGTTTTAGACAAATTATATGTCCACGGTAATACGAAATACTCAAATACTACTTACTAACTCTACAATCAATTTAGTATCATTTCAAGGGGAAAATCATAGTAAATGCAGGAGGTCATTATTTCAATACGTGCAACTTGATTTTCATGGTGTTGGTGACCTCACAAAAAAACCTGAGCCTCTTGCCAGTTTTTAAATCAATTTTTATGCCACTTTAACAAAGGTGCCAGATGCATCATGTTTTCAGGTTGACCGTCCCTGCGACCGTGCATCCGTTCCCAGTTCTCATTACCACAGGAACTCAAAAACCAGTCATCAGATTTTATTGTAACTGAGGTCAGATATGTGCTATAATACAAATATTAAATAATTATTAGGTTATGAAGTTGAAAGGTCAAGGGTCATGGGGCTTAATATATGTCTGATTTGGAAACATGGAAGGATCAAGAAGTGAGTCTTTTTGTACCAGCAGTTGTACACATGTGTAAGTTAGTACACCATGACTGGTGTCATTAAAGGCAAGGTCCACCCTGACGTCAAGTTGGTTTTAATAAAAGCAGAACAATGAGAGAAACATATTAATGAAGTTTGGGGGAAATCCACCAAAGATTTTTTTTTTGTAATTTGTAACATCACACACAGATATACTTGAGAACCAGATGAAAATCTTCTGTGATTGGCTATCTCTTAATCACATTCAAAATGGCGGCTGCTTGTTATCATTAGAAGAGCCTGAGGAGTACCGGAAGCTCATAAATGGAACTTCCGGTTGCCAAATAAGGCTAAACCATTTCTATGTATGGAGGCCATGTTATAAATATGTATTAAGAATTCATGAATATGCAGTTTGTTATTTGACGTCACTCATAAATTTACATTTAGGTTTTTGTCTGATTGCACGACACGACATGATGCAGACTTTCCTTCTAAAACATCGATTTTTAGCCGTAATGTTTGCGATGGGGACAGAGGATGTATTGCAATTTGAGGAAACATAGCAGATTAACAACTTCATTTTCGTCAAACGACATATTCATGACGCTTCGATGTGGAAATCGTGAAAAATTTGTGCTTGACAGTCGGACTCAGCGAGCGGTCTTCTACATGCAGTGTGCACAGATTGTGTAATGTTATGTTACTGTGTTAGATGTACGTGGTGTGGTAGCGGACGAACCGTGACAGACAGATCCGAGATTTCGCAGCTTGTCTGTGTCGAAAACTCATCAGTTCACGGCGTATAAGTGGTCATTTTTATATGCCGCTGTTTAGCTACTAGTACTACTGTAAAAGCAGGGACAACTCCTTGGTAAGTGATAAGAAACATCATTATGAAAATAGATACTGACTCACACCGTAGTCGGTCTCAGTCGATGTAGACTCTAGTACCGTGCAATATGCCACGCACAGCAGCTGACCCAATCGGCGAACACGCCAGGGCCCAGGCTCAGTTTCGACTAAAGTTAAACTAGTTTAGCCTAGTTAGGCCCGGGCTAGGCTCCCAATTTTAGGCTAGGTCAAGTCTAGACCGACGGTGTCTGCCCGTTTTCTTCGGGGACTTCTCTTTTATTTCTAATGGTATTTTTGACATTTATTAGGTCAGTCCCCTGACCTACATGTAAATGTCAACTCAAAAATACAGTGGCGTTAAATAAGAAGTCCCCGAAGAAAACGGACAGGTCTCGTGGGTGTAGTTAGGGTCAAGTCTACGTAAGGAAGGGGCTGGTTATTCTGATTTTTCCAGTAATGTAGTTTTTTACATAGATCTAACGTTAGACCTATTCAAATTCTGTTATTGGCATCAATTTGGTAAACTCAAACTTCAATGAATAATTGTTAAGCAACTAACAATGACTGTTACGTTAGTCGGGCCTGACATCAACCTCGTCTAAGTCTAAATAAAGAGATCTAGATCTACTCGCACACGTCTTCTACTAGTCCCGAGTCCGATCGTCATACTAGTAGTACTAACGTTACAACTTGGTGTCAAGTCAAAGCTTTGAGTAACATTTTATTTCTCTCTCTCTCTCTTTTTTTAATTCCACCAGAAACAGAGTAGTCTATTCTATTTCTACTACGGAAAATTCACAATTTTGTACAACAAAGAATGTCATTATAGATCTAACTAGTTTACTACTAGTTTACTAGTCATATTACTTTTGCAGTAGTCTAGTTTGGAGTCAAGTCCGGACTAGAGTCATAATTTGTTACTAACTAACTGGCTAAGAACACGACCAGGAAATTTGAAGTAAAGTTAGATCAATGTTATTGTTAGATCAGTGACGTAGATCTAACGTTAGACTGACTGGCAGTAACTTTCAATAAATGCTGTGTTAGGCCTAACGTAGTCAAGGCTAACGTTCAGTACAGTCTGAAGTAGGACTCCAGTCCGGACTCCAGTCCAAAGCCGGACTTGAGTCCCAAGTCCCACTGACTCGGACTCGGTTTTGAACACCCAGGAAAAATCCTCGGTCTCAGACAGCTGGACCCGGACTCGAAGACCATAGGACTCAGACTCAGAGACCCGGACTCGGATTCAGATACTCGACTTAATAATACTGAGCCTAGCTAAGGTAGCACTTTGAATGCCACAAAGGTTTGTCTGTGAAAGCTATAACAAACAAGCAATCATAGCGGTAGGGGGCCGTAGGTATAGGTTTAAGTATGAGGTTAAAAATACAGAAAATTCGTTCTTTCTGTTTTATTTTTTTTTACGCTGCCTCATTGGGGCCTCATTACGACGATGACGTAGATCTAATTGATCTTTCTTGTAAATAAGTGATAAAGTTTCCTCAAATCAAAACTTTATGTGACGTGTGGAATAAAATCCTTAATCGGGTCCCTGAAGACTGGTACACTGTACGTTCTAATAACTAATCCTGTTCACAACCAAAACAAAATTTTACCAAGGCAAGCCACTGAGATACGTAAGGCCGGAGATACGGATACGACCATTGAAAACGGCAAAGCGACATCGACAAGCCAAAAAAAAAAGGCAAAATCACGTCAATAGTCATGTCCGATCACGGCCAAACTGCATATTAATAGTTTCAAGATCTGAATTACGTCCCGCAAATTACAAGAAAAAAAGGTGAAATTATATTTGGTCAAAATTATGCTAAAACTGTAAATTTGTTGTTGTTTACATCGTGGCTACTCGGTATGCGATGAATGTATTACATTACAAGCGACGACGCGCGTGAGGCCGAGGTTGCGCCCGATCGAGTTGCTTACAGCGTAGTCTGCCAAAGAGACTCCTTTTTACATATTACGATGCTAAGTTCTGATAAATGTGTTTAAAACATAAAAAAAACTTTTACCTGTGTTTTCTTTTATGTGTGATGATGTGTTTATTGATAAGCCTTTTTGCTGAATGTTATTTTTGTTTGTTTACCTGGTCGGACTGGCATTCACAAATGCACTACAAGTCCAATTTCGGTTTCAATAACAGACTACTATTATGTCAGGCAATGCATAATTTATTATGGTAATTGTTCATAAATAATTCATCAAATCCTTATTTGGTGTATGCTAATTTCGTTAATGAGCAAGCGAGTACCATTTTGATAACCAATAAAATGGCGGAGTTTTCCATCTGGTTCTCCTAGTATATCTGTGTTATTCCTCACAGATATACTAGTTCTCTAGTATATCTGTGTTATTCATGAGGAAAGTATTTACATACTATAAACTATCGAGGAAAGTGGCAAAAAAATGAAAGGTATTGGAAAGTGAGTTCCGGAGTGAGTTCAGAGGGACTGAGTTCTGGACACATTTTGCCCTTATATTATCACTTTTTATTTGTTTAATCATTTTAATTTTATCACATGTATTATTATTATTTTCTTTTCTTTTCTTTTTTTCTTTTTTGGAGGGGCGTGGGTTGCTCCACATGCTCAACTAAGCCATTAAGTAGCCATCCCCAACTCCAATCCAAAGCCTCTTAGAAAATGAAATTGTATTAGATTATTATTAAGTATGGTTAAGTATGATTTTACGGCCGAAAAATACATCATACTGTTAACTTTACTCAGTGTTTGTTTTTCTTTCGTTCGTTCTTTCTTTGCTTTCTTTTCCCTTGAGTCGAGCACGCAGTAGCTTCTCTAAGTTGCCATGTTAGTATGCGGTGAGAAACAAAAAAGGCATGGAATACCTTTAATTGGAAAACAAAATTTCCTCTGCTATTTAATGTGTAAACAAACTAAAGCATGTACGCTCAAAAGGTTTTGAAAAATGCTTTGAACAAAATATTGGACGAGATTTCGTGCAAAGGTCAACTACTCGTCTACAGTTTGGAAAAAAAAATAAACAGTGTAGATCAGTAGGCCTATAGGCTATGTATAGGCAGAGAATGTTCCAACAAACAAAAATGAGCGTTGGTGATCGGGGGATGGCATTATTGCCTAGCTCACTTCATATAAAATTCTCCAACAATTAATTGTGCACTCATAATACACTAAATATTTTACAAGAGATAAAATGGAATACACTTTTTTTACACTGGTTCTAATATTAACCTGGACTGATGCATGAAATCCAACGTTTTTTTTTTTTAGTATTAGATCATGAATCCATTTATATTACAAAAGGGATAAAAAGACGAAAAAAAAATCGACTAAACTGATTTGTGGACAAATACAATATTACAAGAAGGTTTTCCAAAAGAGAGGGGTAATTCGGATTTAATACTCTTTCTAAAAAAAAAAAAAAGGGGGGAAATTGTTCACTCAGTAAGGAGTAAATGTCAAAAAGAGGAATTTCGAGTATACTTGTCTGAGTGATTTTCACTCATTATGAAGTGCCGTCGGGGATCACTCGGGGATTAGGAGTGATCCTTGACATCACTCTATAATGAGTGGATTATTCAATCGAAATTGTTTTTCACTCTTTTTGACATTCAATCCTCAACCCTTATTGTAGGCTATTGGGCTATTTATTTGGCTCCATGAAAATACTGGGGAGGGGGGCCTCGGAGTCCCCCTCTCGGCTGTCGACCGCACGATCGCGATGAAAATCGGCACGCACGTCGACCGCCACGTACTCTACAAAATTGTATTGTTATTTTTTTTTTATAATGTCGTTTGATTAATTAGGCTAATTTATGCGTGATTTATGAGTAAACGAGAGAGATGGGGGTCCCCCCCCCTCCGACGTTTCGCCAGGCGATACACTCTGCACACGAAAAGCTTTGCCGCGACGTTCGTACTTGTTTCTTCGTAATCTTCGCTTTTCAAGACAATTTCGCGACGTTCTAGGGTAAACGTGGTTTCCGGAGCTACGAATAATTTTGGTAGGCTATGTGCACATGTGCGCCGCCGGTGTCGCACCAAAATTGCCCAAAACGTGATTTCATGTAGGAACAATTTCAATAGAAATATGTGTTTTAGCCCGGAATCTGAATGTATGAATATTTTTTGACTATTGGGGCTACTCATTCATATTGATTAATTTTTATGCTATTTATGATCGCAACAGTGTGGCGAGAAGTTTCCTTGAAAAAATGATAAAAAACAAAAGGCGAAAAACAGAGAAATACATTACATAGAAATGGAAAAAAATATAAGGAGATAAGTATAAGATATCGTATTTTACATTGTCTAAAATGCTACAAAGAATATTCTGGACCAAAACTTAGCACACTGATATGGAGCTTTATTTAGTGTTTAGCAGCAAAAAGACTGA
>JZLH01S0041420.1:49046-59333 GCA_001188425.1 Eucidaris tribuloides
CGGTATGTACGTTACCTATGGGGAATCTCGAGGTCCCCCCCCCCCAAAGATTTTGCATTTTGAGTAATTTCTCAAAAATGTGACAGTTTCAGGGCAAGCAATTTTTACGGTATTAATAGATCATAAAGGGGTATCTAAAAACAGAATTGCAAAGAATTGCATTTTTTTTTTGCCATTTACCAAAACTAAACTTGGGCTTTAACTACAGGAAAAAAAGAATGGAAGAAATTGGAGAGAAACTAATAACATGTCTAGATCTTTGTGTGACTTTTTATTTTTTACATGTCTTGTATTGGATATTTTTACACTGATATAATTGCACATATTTTGCTAAATACATAGATGTTTATTTACCACTGATAGTATACACAGTTATAGAACAGATCATACAATGTGGTGATATTGAAGGGGGATAATAGTCCACATAGATATTCAAAGTACTATACAAATCATTGGAAACTATTAACTAAAGATACATTAAGTAGAACATTAATTTTATCTTGTAGCATTGGTAATAAAACAAGACACATATCTTCATGGAGTGTCTGACCAGGGAGGTCTCTTGTACACCTCCCTGGTCTGATAAAAAGTGTTCACAATTTAAACAAAACTAAAATATTATAAAATGCTTTTACATTCCTCACCTATCGTGTAAAATAATCGGGCAGCATCCTGAAAAATGTGTGTGAATGTGAGAACACCATACATCATACACAATTTAGGAGAAAAAAATAAAATATTTTAAAATGCTTTTCCACTCCTCGCCATACATAATACACTTTCATCCTCCTCAGAGGTTAGAAAAAAAATCATGTGATGTAGGATATTATTAGTTATGAAATCAATGAAAGTATTCAATAAAAAAAAAATACAGAACAAAGGACTAAAGACATATAAAAGGCAAAAATTTGTCACACCTTTTTCTAGAATTAGTCCAACCCTGGCAAGAATGAAAATCGCTCGTGAAAGTATCTAATTTGTCAACGAAGCTATGCACATTACATTTTCAAGATTAGCTTCAGATATTTGACTATTCACCATCTTGTCAAGTAAATGTAAAATTATGAAAATATCAATGTGCTTTGAAAACATGGAAATACTAAAAATAAAGAGTAAATTTTTCCCAATTAACTTTAAAACATTACTATAATGAGGCATACATGCTCTCCTGCTGGCAAATTAAACTCTTTTGCTTATCATTATTCTCCAAGAAACCCCCCCCCCAAAAAAAAAATAAATAAAAACAAATAAGAACAATGAAAATACACATTTCAGGCTTTGATGGACTTGACTTGATGTAACAAAGTAGCGAACTGGTGGATAATTACTCAAGTCATTTAGATTACAGAGGGCATATAGTATAATCAAATAAAACAACTACAAAATGTGATAAATAAATAGGAAGAATAATCAAAATCATCCACTCTATTTAAAGTGATGCAATAATCCATGCGTGTAATGTTATATAGAAGACAAA
Source organism: Eucidaris tribuloides (assembly GCA_001188425.1). Classification (NCBI taxonomy): domain Eukaryota; kingdom Metazoa; phylum Echinodermata; class Echinoidea; order Cidaroida; family Cidaridae; genus Eucidaris; species Eucidaris tribuloides. The sequence goes on from JZLH01S0041420.1 coordinate 50,524, forward strand.
TACTGCTTCACTTTTTTGAAGTCATAAACTTACATAATATATAGCACACAATCGTTTAGCTCTTGTATTTTCTCCATGTAAACATTTTATGGAGTTTTTTAAATCAATTTAAAATGAATTTATTATTTGTTTATTCATATTGCATGAGGGAGATACAAGTTTACTTCAATTCTTGCATCATGGGGGTATTTCACTCTTCATAACCAAAATACTTCAAATGAGAGTAAGAATAAAGAAAGTTGTACTTTTAAAATGTCACCACATAAAAAAAAATATTCATCTACTAAAAGTAGTACTTGCTTGAAAGTTTACAAGGGTGAACATATAGCATTACTGTATAACTGATAATTAAATTCTTTCACCACATGCAATTGAAGAAAAAAATCAAATTGATTTCCAGCTAATACATAAATTTACAAGAGTAGATCTTCATCCATGTCTGAAATACTGTTTATACAACTTTTCTATTCGTGAAGAGTAAAATATATTCAATCTATGAGTTGTTGCCCTTACAGTTTTTCCATCTTTGGCAAAGTTAAATGTACAGATGCAATGATTAACTTTTAACTTGAGTTTGAATTCTCTTCTCTTTTGCCAATTACAATACAATTTCCACAATTAGTACTTTATGGCATTCACATACATGTATAGTACTTATGTTATAATTTTGCAAAATTCTCCCTCCAGACCAGTTTGCAGCCATATTTACAACACAAATCTCTGACTGTAAAATAACTTTGCATCCCAAATTGAACAGTTTCACAATTTACACAATAATAATAAAACTACAGTAAAATAAAATTATAACGGCTCTTGTGGATAATATACACAGATGCAGTGAGTACATAAATTGAGCAATTGGCTTAGCCGACAATGAAACATCATGATAAACCATAAGTCACAAAGGACTCATAAAAAGTTCAGATGAGGTTTATATATCACAAATATTATACCAAAATCAATCATATTGACCTTTACTTTATATTCAAGACACAGATTTCAGGAATTTCACGTACTACGACAAATGAATTCTGCATTTATCTTGAGTTTACTCAGCCTAGCCTACAACTTCTCCACAATATATCCTGAACAAAATTTCTCTGAAGCCAGCACATGAAGGCCCAATATATAAAAGTTTATATCCATTTCTATACATACATATTACATACATATACAATATATTAATTTCAATATGCAATATGTCTGCTGTTCATATCCCTCTTATATTCACACTATAAATGTGGCTTTCCAAGTCCAAATAGTTTATTTTTGTCTTTTTCTTAATTTCAGGCTATGATTGGTCCATACGAAATGCACTAGGACTCACTAGCCTATTGCTCGAGTTGGTAGGATGTTGGTTGTGATTGGCTACCCCATGTTAACACACATAGACTGAGTTTAATTCAAATGATCATGATATCTCATCAATCTCCACGGTGATCCTCTATTTACTTGCTGGAAATGCATTTCTTGATGGTTAACACAAGATTTTCAACTCATATTATAAACCGTCAAACAAGACTCGTTTTGGTTTTTTATACAACAGCAACACTACACCTGACTTCAAAGACGATATAAGCAGCTAATGCTACGTTTACACTATGTTCTCGGCAGCCATGGCAATTATGTTTCAGGCCACCGTGGGCAAAAAGAGATGGACATGAGAAAACGCGGGGGTGGGTGGGATGGGCAAACGTGAAAGTCGTAACAAAACTTGAATACAGGGAACAAAAATGGCAAACACTCCAAAGTGAATTACATTTGTAGCTAATGGGGGCTGCCGTGTCCACCGGAAACATAATGTAAACGTAGTGTTATGTCTGAAGCCTACTCTAAAACATTCGCTGCACAGTAACATTGGCTAGTAATAAAGGAATGTTTCCAGTAGTTGTACATCCAACAAATAATATATTGCATTAAAAATAGTTGTATCACCATAAATTGCTGAAAATACCGGTAGCCTTCATTTCAAGTTAGCAAAGACTGCAACAGTTTAAAGATTGTGTTTTTGATCTACCCACAACTTTTTTGTGCAGATCTGGCTAAAGGAAAGATACATGAAAATACACTTAACTCTGCCAAAGTTGACTTTCACAAGTTGAATTATTGCCCAGCTCGAATAAATTTTGTAAGTCCCAATTTACTTTCTGTATTTTCAATGGTATGTGTTTCTGATAAGTAAAAATTGTAACTTGAACTTTACCTATCTCAAATACATCATAGAGCCCCAAGGGATATCAAACATGTTTGAAATCACTTGCCTTTCTCCTTTCCCCCACTGCATTACAGTATAATTTATATTGTGAAACTTTCAGCCTTCATCCCAAACAAATAAATGTGAACAAAACTGTAAATCGAATTTTTGTTAAGTCAAAGTGATTTGTGAAGCCCCCAGAGATTCACATTAAGCAAAGTTGACTGTACTTAGTTAACATCTGGGATTCATAAGTCCTATCTTCAAACATATAAATGATATTTCATTTGAAAATATGGACTGTTTAATCAGCACTGGTCCAAATTCACTGGCGTAGATTTTGACATGGTCAGATCTGATCAGCAGGTATGTAGTTCAGAAGAGAACACATAATTCATTTGAATATGGGCCGTTTGCTCAGCACTAGTCCAAATTCACTGGTGTGGGTTTTTTGACCGTGTAGGTCTGATCAGCAGGTATGTAGTTCTGACTTAGACAATCAAGAAATCATCAAGTCAGACTGGTTTAACAGTCGTGTAAAATTAAAATTTCATCATCGCTTGATTCGATTCACACGGGTCATAGTTTCAAGAAAACTGACATTTCATCCTTGAAGCATTTGTGAGAGGTAATTCAAATTAGAGTAAATCTTTACATTCTCCATGGTTTTTAGTTCGCTTGCTGAATAAAATCCCGGGTGTGAAAATCAAGGATACATTCTTTAAAGTAATTATGTCCACTGTTTGTGTCCATGATTTGCACACCTAGAAATGAATACATCGTCCAATCTTTGTACGTAGCTTTTTCGAGCCTAGTATAATTCTGAGCTATACGACAGTAATTGACCATCACAGAGCAGCAGAATATCGGAATGGCTGATGTTCCTCCAGATTTATCTTATCTCTGTGCTGTCTGATATGCTGTGAACCCAACATCTCAACTTCATGGTCAGAACGCAGCCCACGTACAGATCGACGACGATGCGAGTTGACGGGTGTCAAGGATACTCACGGCACAAAATGATATATAATGCTGTGAACCCAACACCTCAACTTCACGGTCAGAACACGGACCACGTACAGATCGACGACGATGCAAGTTGACGGGTGTCGAGGATACTCACGACACAAAATTATATATAATGCTGTGAACCCAACACCTCAACTTCACGGTCAGAACACGGCCCACGTACAGATCGACGACGATGCAAGTTGACAGGTGTCAAGGATACTCACGACACAAAATTATACATAATGTACAGATGATTTCTCTGTTTCTGTAGATGGCCATGAAATAGAGGTGGTTGATAAATTCATATTTCTAGGATCTACAATTACTAGTGACAGTCGCTGTGAAAAGGATATTAGAAGGCGCATTTCATTCGGAAAGAGTGCAGTTAGGAAACTTGAGAAGGTTTGTAAGGACAGGGGAGTCTGCAAACAGACTAAGATCACATTAATGAGAGTCCTGGTCTTCCCAGTGTTTCTGTACAGTTCTGAGACATGGGTTGTTAGGAAAGCTGATAGGAGAAGAATTGATGCATTTGAGTTATGGAGTTGGCACCGTCTTCTTCGAATATCTAGGAGAGAGAGGAAAACCAATCAGCGGATCCTGGTGAGCTGCTCGAAAAATTGATAGTAATATCTGCATTAAGATACTTTGGTCATATATGCCGTAGACACGACTCCTTGGAGCAGGATATTATGATAGGAATGGTGCCTGGAACACGGTGAAGAGGACGACCAAGAGCAAGGTGGATGGATGGGTTTTGACTTAGACAATCAAGAAATCATCAAGTCCGACTAGTTTAACAGTCGTGTAAAATTACAATTTCAACCACATTGCTTGATAGATTCAAACGGGTCATAGTTTCAAGAAAACTGACATTTCATCCTTGAAGCATTTGTGAGAGGTAATTCAAATTTAGGTAAATCTTCACATTCTCAATGATTTTAAGTTCGCTTGATGAATAAAATGCAGGGTGTGAAAATCAAGGATAAAATCTTTAAAGTAATTATGTCCGCTGTTTGTGTCCATGATTTGCATGCCCAGAAATGAATGTATCATCCAATCTTCATATGCAGCTCTTTCGAGCTAAGTAGAATTCTGAGCTATCTGACAGTAACTGACCTGAAATTTATCTTTTCCATCACAGAGCAGCAGAATATCAGAATGTCTGATGTTCCTCCAGATTTATCTTATCTCTGTGCTGTCCAAAAAGCTGAGAACCCAACATCTCAACTTTCTGTCCGATATGATGTGAACCCAACATCTCAACTTCACGGTCAGAACATGGCCCACGTACAGCTTGATGACGATGCGAGTTGACGGGTGTCAAGGATACTCACGGCACAAAATTATATATAACGTACAGACGATTTCTCTGTTTCTGTAGATGGCCATGAAATAGAGGTGGTTGATAAGTTCAAAAATCTGGGATCTACAATCACTAGAGACAGTCGCTGTGAAAAGGATATTAGAAGGCGCATTTCATTCGGAAAGAGTGCAGTTAGGAAACTTGAGAAAGTTTGGAAGGACAGAGGAGTCAGCAAACAGACTAAGATCAAATTAATGAGAGTCCTTGTCTTCCCAGTGTTTCTGTACAGTTCTGAGACATGGGTTGTAAGAAGAGCTGATAGGAGAAGAATTGACGCATTTGAGTTACGGAGTTGGCACCGTCTTCTTCGAATATCTAGGAGAGAGACGAAAACCAATCAGTGGATAATCAATACCTTGGATCCTGGTGAGCCGCTCGAAAAATTGATAGTAACATCTGCATTGAGATACTTTGGTCATATATGCCGCAGACACAACTCCTTGGAGCGGGATAAATATGTTAGGAATGGTGCCTGGTACACGGTGCAGAGGACGTCCAAGAGCAAGGTGGATGGATGGCATCCTGCAAGTGCTTGACATGCAACTTCCTGAAGCCATCCGCTTGGCTGAATGTCGTGATGCGTGGAGAAGGAATATCAGAAGCGTCACCAGGGGTCGGACATGACTCGACGGTTCAAGGTACATAAATTACATAAATCTCCACCTCTCACTTCTCGCATTGTGACTGAAAAGTCAGGTTTCATGAAATCAGTCATGATAAAATTAAAAGAGAATGCAGTGATGTAACATCGCGAAACGAATTAGAATTTTACGGCCGTTAAACTAGTCTAACCGCCAGACCTGATTTCTGTATCATCTAGTCGAAACTGAATACCTGCTGAGCAAAGTGTACAAGGTCAAACACTCACACCAATGCAGCTGGACAATTGTCAGGCAATCTTTGCTATAATTGGACTCTATCAAATTCAAAATTAGAAGATGACAGCTACATCCAGTGTCTTAAACCTAGATGGCCGTTACAAAAAACAACAACTTCAGCAACGGCCAAATTTCAAATGATCTATCATTTATATTTCCAACTTTACTACAACGTTTGACTCCTAAATTTTGAGCATTGCATTTTATGTACCTATCTTTACTTGGAACAACTCTGAGAAAAAACGGTTTGGTATACAAATAAAAAGACACAACCTTTAATAGAATTATGCCTGCTATGGTTTTATATGGTAAACTTGTCCATGGTGCCGTCAACGTATCTCAGTATCGCTGCTTTGTGGTGAGGCCATGAGATGGAGACCTGCCGCAGCTGGTTGGCCGTGGAGCTGCCGGTGAATGGCTTCGTCATGTAGCACTTGATGCATTTGGTCGAAGAGCTGATCATGCCGCCAAACAGGGAGGCCCCAGACTGGAGAAACAAAAAGCAAAGAAATGTAAAAATTAATGGTTCATCATAACCTTTAAAGACACAAAACATTGTGGAACTTCAATCTAAAAAGCAGTCAAATTTTGATATCCAGGGAATAATTTACCTTCTAAAATTTGTATAGCAAATTTCAGTTAATCACATATATTCAGTATAAAATTCTACACAGTTCAATGTACAATCTGCTACACATCTGCAAATTTGTGTAGCAGTCATGCTCAAAATGCATCGCAAATTGCGATGCGATACCAGGAAAATTATTCCCTGAGCTACATAATAGTGGCTGATTAAATTGACAAATACACATTCTAGCATAGTTTGGAAAGTTATGATGCCACTGGTGTGGTATGCATGAATAAACATTTATTGTTCAGTTTTAGTATAAATTAGCTGGACCTATAACACAGTAGTCTTTTGGAGGAAACAGACAAGGTCAGGAGAAGGTCACACTGGATACTGTAGATTTTCACTCTTTTATAGCACTAAATGATCACTTTGAAGTATAATTTTTAAGGGCATCATTTTTACACCTATCACAGGGATGCCACTCAGTGTTATTCAAAAAGTCTGAAAATGTCTGAAACACCCAGATTTTTTTAAATTTGCCAAATTTTTGTACAGAGAAAGATTGACAAAAAAAGTAGGAATTCAGACAAAAGTCTGAAAAGTGGCATCCCTATGATCAAGAGACATTTAGCATGGAGGATTATGTAGCTCAGACTTTTTTAAAATTGTGGTTATTGTTAATTTGTGTCTTCAAATCCTCATAAAATTGAATCAAAGAATATGTTTTTTAAACATGGATGCCCCAAGCTCACATTTGTTTTGTCATATAATTCAGTTGTAAAGTGAAATGGTGATGAATTATATGGTCATGACATAGTTGGTACTTCTGTCTTTAATTTTCTCAGGGATGCCCCCAAATTGCTACAATGCCAGAATTACATTTAAATAAATAAAACTCCCAACAATTGTTTAGATTACAATTTACAACACATTGTGAATAGAAATAGTTTTAATTGCAGCATTTATGGTCTCCCATTACATAAGAGCTGATAATTTCCAACAAAGAAATAGAGTGCAGATGGAATTTTTCCTTTGAGAATTGATTCTCTGTTTTCAGACCTGCAGAATTGGTTACAATAAAAGGGTAGTAAAGGCAGTATTTAGCTATATAAATAATTACATATTGAAAAATATTTACTAATAAATTGCAACAAACACATCAATAAACATATATAAATATATATATAGACACACATACAAACATATAAATGCATGTAGAGATAAAAACAGGCTTCACTCAAATAAATTCATTTAATGGTGCAGAGATAGAGAACAACTTTGACAAGTGATAATTGCAAATTCTTTTGACAAGTGTTGACATAAATGGTACCCCGGGGTACCAACTAGAAATCCGCCATTTTTTTGATTTATTATTTTTTTTTTTTTAGCACTGTACCCTGGGTTACAAAATTAAGTAAAAGTTATGTAATAAGTGTGAAAATACAATTTAGCTTCATTTCGTCGCGTCAGCAAAGAACGCCGTTAGACGACCTCTTACGCATAACCCGTCAGTGCAGAAGGCGCGTAATGGAAAGTGTGCGTCATGTGCGGAAAGGCCTATAGCATTGCGCGTCAGTGCAGCAAAGGCCTTACAGGAACATGTGCCGTGTTATACTAACAGCATTACTGCGGTCATGCACGTGTTTAGGCCTTTCGCATGACGTGCACGTTCCATATGGGCCTTTCTGTAACAACGGTTTATGATAAAGGGCGTCTTACGGCGTTCCTTGCGCTGACGGGACGTTTTTAACCCATTTTTTGTAAGTTTATGCCTTTTTGTTGTGGCAACTTGCGGCAGGGTTTGCCATCATAACTTCTGATTTCAGTGATAATAACTGAAGAAAATACATTTTTTGAACCAAGAGGGGCTACTGCACAACGCGGACACCTGGGTACAACAGTATCCCGGGGTAAGCGCATGGTGGCATCAATATGGGATAGGATTGTAGTTTGCAGTATTAAGCATAAACATCTGTCATGTACCACCACATTCTGGACAACAGTTGGGATATGTTATGTACAATATCAACGATGCTCTCAGCTGGAACGTATGTAACAAGCCATCGTGCAATGCATTATAAGTTAAAGCCAAAGTTTAGTTTTTGGGAATTTTTTGTTATTTGAAGCTTTAAATGCCCCAAAGTCATAACGCCTGCAATAATGAGATTCTGAATGCCTCTAGTTTTTTTTTAATTATCATGTATATATAATTGTATAAATTATAACTATATAGTATATAACTATATTAATTATATTTTATATTATAGCATCCAAAGGGTTAAAAAGGCTTTAAGGTTACATGTGTTATACCTCATATGAAAGAGCAGACTCTGTCTTTCAGATGAAGGTATAGCTCATATAACTTTTACCCTTTGGATGCTATGATGATAACATATAGCTGAAAATGTCGGGGGTCCCCCCGACATTTTCATTAATTTAATTAAAAAAAAACCTAAAGACAAAAAGAAGGTTATATGAGTTATACCATCATCTGAAGAGCAGAGTCTGCTGCCTTTCAGATGAGGTATAACACATGCAACCTTAAAGCCTGTTTAACCCTTGGATGCTTAATGATAAAGATATAGTCGAAAATCTCGGGGGGTCCCCCGAGATTTTTCATTAACTAATAAAAAAAAAACTAAAGACATCAGAATCCTATTAATTCAGGGTATGACTTTGGGGCATAAGCTTTCAAAGAACAAAAAATCCAAAACTAAACTTGGGCTTAAGATACAGTTAGAAAAAGAGAGGGAAAAACTCTGCCTGCATGCAGAGGGATCATGATTAATT